>JAAGKR010002381.1:65769-82980 GCA_011419295.1 Clarias macrocephalus
TCTAGTAAGAAGTATATTGTCATGCTGTGCTAAAGGATCCTGTCTATCACGCAATACACGAGGAATTTGAAAAACTCTGCGTATAATCCTCACACCTTCAGTAACCGGTTGCTCTCTCATAAACGGACAAGACATGACTGCGACAGATTTGAGAAAATTACCTCCACTTATATAGACGCAATCGGGGGATAGAATGTTACATATTATTAGACACACATGGAGATTAACACACGAATGATGACCACAGACACACACACATGTATACAGATACTGTATGTATGTTTAAATCCATCCATCCGGAAATATATGCAAGATACTTTTCTTTTCCCCGCGTCAGTCACATCAGATGTGATCTCGCCATTTCAACCAATCATAACCCGCCAGGAGCGCAAAAGCCTAAATCCTGTTTACATGAAATAAACCTGCTCCCGAGCAGGTTTAAACTTACGGACATGTTGCTATGACAGCAAGTGCGAGATTCACTTCGAAGAACGAAACAATCCAAGATCAGGACAAATCCACAACAATCAAATCCAGCTAACTGAATTAGTGATGTACGAAGAACGGACCCCAGGTGGGAAAATAAGTACACCCTATAATCCAGTAACGTGAAGGAGCACATTTAGTAACAATAACTGGAAGGAAAGGCATTTATTTAGGATTGTAATTGCCATGGTGCCTGAGGGACATCAATATATAAAAGAGGGACATCTGAGTGTGTGTGTGTGTGTGTGTGTGTGTGTGTGTGTGTGTGTGTGTGTGTGTGTGTGTGTGTGTGTGTGTGCGCGTGTAAGAGCTTCCTATAGACTTTTGAAAAGCAAAATTAGAAAAAATAAATCAAAATTTAGACTCCCCAAGACTGATTCCAGGCCACAAAAGTTCTGGTCGATCAGCAGTGGGGATGTGAGAATCAAAACTGGACCATGGAGCAATGGAAGAAGATCTCTGATAAATTATGGTTTTTACTTTGTGGTTGACTGAGTGCATGTGAGTCAATAATCTGTGTAAGTGATGGCACCAGGATGCATTATGGGAAGTCAGACAGTCCATCTTATCCAACACATCTCAGCTGTCACAGGTGCAGGTTCAGGCCAGGACTTTCAGTTTCAAGATGATGAACTGGATAAATTCTGGATTGAGGGGAGAGTGAAGTATGTTCACACAAGAGGATTCCATCACTCATTGTGTCGAGGTGCTGAACTGTATTAAACCATAATAAAGTATTAACATCTCTTACAGCCCTGATAAAGACAGGATCAAACTCTTTAGTTTATATTTCTCACTTTAAACCACAGCGCTGTTTCCATTAACACTGACACTCTCTGGTGTGAGATGGAAACTAGAGGACAAACGTCTCAAACCAAACAGCAGTGTGAGGACATTAAGGTTTTTACCACATCAAAGGAGCTGAAACTGCCGGACTCATAGACTGCAGCAGCACTTTGTCTAAATGCTTTATATAAATACTTTTGGAAATGTTTTATACAGGTTAATCATTAAATTATTCATATTTACCAAAAGGTTTAAGCTTAAACCTTTATTAATACCAGTTCTGTCTCTGTTGTTGTGTCCTTTAAGGTGGATAACAGGCCTCACACAGATGGAGCACAGCCTCTAGTACAGTCTGAATAAATAGTGATCTCAACATTCTACATGATATTTTTAGGGACATTTTATTAATGAACTCCAGCTCTTTTGTGTTTTAGTCTGAGATTCTAACATAAAGACATTCAGACTGTTGAAGTGACCCAAAATAAGTCAGTGTGAGCTGCTGATTAAACACTCAGTCTCAGAAACTCAGAAACCACAATGTTATTTCTGTTCAACTGAAACAACTGCATGATGTGATGGAGCGCTGCTGCAGTCAGTAACACTTCTACACATGTGTTAAGAGCGTTTTCACACTCGGCCTGAACACGAGTCCACTCTCATGACTGCTTCTAGGTTTGTTTTGGGGGCGGAGCTTATAATGACACGGTTTTCACACAGAGAAATTAATTCTGAAACATGGATCACTTAAGCAATTCCATACATCACTTATATGTTCTTAACGTTGTTGAGAATTCATCCTTTTATTTATTTGTTTATTTTACTTGGATCCCACACTCACAACATTTCAACACGGGAATGACGAGCTGTTCTTCTGTAGATTTAACCATGGAGACTGACATGAGACGTGTGTATTTTTCAGTGTTCTCAGTACAAACACTCATTACAGCTCATTACAGTAATGTCGTTCTGGTTTTATTTAGCAATAAGGTGTTCTGTCCTGGCGGCATGGTGGCGTATTGTTTATCACTGTTGTCTGGCACCTCTAGGTTCCAGGTTCGATTCCAACCTCGGGGTCAATTTTCATGTTCTCCCCGTGCTTGGTGTGTTCCCACCCACAGTCCAAAGACATGCAGATTAGGCTAACTGTCATTCTCAAATTCCCCGTAGTGTGTGGATGAACGTGTGTGTGTGTGTGTACGTGTGTGTGTGTGTGTGTGTGTGTGTGTGTGTGTGTGTGTGACCCCGCCTCGTGCTCCCCTTAAGTCTCCTGAGACACCGAATAAAGCGATATAGATGATGAGTGAGTGAGTGAGTGAGTGAGTGTTCTGTCTCCTCCACAGACAATAACAACACTTTCCTGAACATCAGCAAACATGAAACTGGAAGTGTACTGGTCTCACTGGATACCTCACTCAGATATCCAGTTCATCTTCTCCATATAATGACCCCCGGACCATGACGTGATGTTGAGGTGTTTAAATTACATGAATAGAGTGAACATTGCAATGAGGAGTCCTGCAACGTCTAAAAAAGAGAAAAGAATGAAAGTAACATTTTCGGCTGTGAACATTTTTAGTGTCTACATCTTAAATAATACAGATGAGCTTTTTATCACAGCATCAGAATAGACAAGAATTCACTGTGAGCTTCACATCTCATTACAGCTAATGGACCAATCAAATCAGTCCACAGCTTCAAAACATCCAATCAGGTGTGAGTCTGGACCTGGTTTTCTACTGAACACACAAGTTCATTACCTCACTATCACTTTGTCTAAACAGGAACGATGATCACACTCTTTGTGGCTCTTTACTCTCTGCTTTGTCTCTGCACAACTGGTGAGGAACATTTTAAACTTTAATGGAAAAGAGTAACGTTAACATGTTTAACTAATTCATTGAAGTGAAATATTAAACACTTTTTTTTTTTACAAGAAATCCTACTGACATCAAGGAGTTTCAAGTGAAAACAGTAAAGCTTGGAGAAACTGTAACTGTGGAGTGTAACATTATTAAAAACAATAATAGTTTAGCTTGGTACAGACAGAGTTTTGGAAAAGTGCCTCAGTTTTTGGTGAGACCGTACAGTAACACTCTGGGCTACAGATTTGTTGAGGGATTTACTGATAGTCGCTTCAGTGTTACTGTAAAGGACCAAAAGTTTGATCTCAAAATTATTGAAATAAGAGAAGTGCATTAAATGTTGAATATTTCACATCATTCATATTTAGTATCATTTCTGTTCATTTGCTGCTTTTTTCATCCTGTACTTGAGCAAAAGTTGAGACATCCAAGGTAAAATATTACTTCAGTAAACAAAGAAAAGTCATTAGTAAACATTTTGACTTAAGTACAAAAGTTCTTATCTTCAAATGTACATAAAATCAAAGAGTTATTGTGATTAATTATGGCTGTAATATTTTATACTTATTGCTTTTGTGATTAGTCTCATGGTCTCTTTGATGAATCGGTGTTTCATCTGTTTCGTGTGTAATAAATGGACTGAGATACTGGATAGTTTGATAGTTTAGAAGAAGCTGATGAGTTTCAAACAGAGTTTCATGAGCGAAACAGCTCGCTAATGGAAATGAAAAAAAAAAAAAACTTGAAGTGATTATTAGCTCCAGTCTGCGCTGCTTGTGTTGAATTGGGGTGTGATGTAGAGACGCTTCACTGCTCAAGAGTTACGGGTTAATTAGCTGACTAACTGGCGAGGCACACGACATCATCACGATAATGACAGATTAATTTAAAACATGTACACTATTAAAGATTTTGCTGCAGCAATCAAACATTAGATTATTCATTAATGAAAATGACCACTAGCACAAAAATGGTCTGACCTCTACATGTTGGCTTAAACTTAACAGAGGATCATATGAGAGGCAGTGAGAGGAGGGTTTGAAAATTAATGACTTGGTTTTTAAATCTTTCAAATGGATGTTAAAGCAGTGATTTAGAGTCAGGACTTAAAGTATGTTTCCATACCTAGTTGTCTAATAGGTGTAACCAACAGGTCAAAGCAAATCAGCCAGAATAAAGCACATGCTGCACCCTCCCGAGTGAAAAAAACAACAACAACAACACTTTGATGTATTACAAATATATTCATATTCTCTGTATTACCTTGGAAATACACAGTACTAAGAAAAAAAATTGTACCATCAATTAATATATAAAAAGTATACTAACATCATGCTTTTACCAATCTTAATAAACTTTAAATACATTTCGAAATTATTGCATTCTAGTACACTTTTAAGAAATATATTATAATATTCTTAAGTAAAAGTTCTGTGTCATTTCCAAGGCACATTTATTTAAACTTTGTTTTCCAATTCATGTTTGGCATCTATTAATATGCTTGAAATAATCTTTCTAACAATGTACAGAAAGCATCCATTAGTGAAAAAATTAATTATCTGTATTTTAATATACTGTAGTCTTAATATATTTTCAGTAAAATTTTAATGTACAGTACTTATTCATATATCCTTATTCATATGTGCTTACACTGTATTTGTAACTGCACTACTTTCTCGAGGCAGGCACATTCTGACAGTTGTTTCTGATTGGCTCCCCAGTCCTCAGCTTATAATTGGAACGTAGCGGAAATATTATTGTGTGCATTAGTTGTTATCGTTAATATCTTATTTTCATTGGCATGAAGTAAATTTTATATTTCAAATGCTTGGAAATTAAGTACATAATATATAATTTATTCTTCTGGTATAATGCTATATAGGTTTAAACACACCAGGTTTAAACTAATATTTTATATTTCAATGATGCCTTATAAAGTTAATATTTTTTATTGTGTGTGTGTGTGTGTGTGTGTGTGTGTGTGTGTGTGTGTGTGTGTGTGTGTGTGTGTGTGTGTGTGTGTGTTTGTCAGACAACCTAAAGCTTTTTTTGAAGAAAAAAAAAACATAGTACTGTTTTTTTATTATTATTTTTGTAACCGTATGCAAACTAAATATGTTGATCTCATTTAGTGAACTGGTAACAAATTTGAAGACTGTGTGTAATGTATGATATAGCAACATTTATTTTTATTAACCACAAATGTACTGTTTTAGTGTTTGAATTTGGCCAGAAGTATAACTGCATGCTCCTGCTGCAATAAGAATATATTTAAAGTATATTATTTGTGCTTTTTTTAACATAATAAAAAGTTGCTGTAATGTGCTTAAGTACTTCATTAATTACTGTGTGAGGTATTGTATGTATGTTGGTACATAAACAGGCACTTTAAGTGTATTAAGTGTACTTAAAGTTGTTACACTTTAGCACATAAAAAAAAAACACTTAATACGCTTAAAATTGTGCTTTTGTTTAATTCAATTACATATTAAATACGTTCATATAAAATTAGTTGTTCCAAAATAGCAAACTTTAAATATTAGTCATTAATAATATTAAATATTAGTCATATTAGTCTGGCTGCAAGTACTCTAAAGAATGCTTTGGCATGCTAGGGTTTAACAAACTTAGTATACTTTTTTCACTTGGGTGTGATTGCTGTGCTTCAATTTACACACTGTTAAACATTTTCTTTTCCCACTTTTAAGTATGAAGGGGCAACAGATAAGGGACTGGAGTAGAAAGTATGCTATTTTACTTTGAGATGTATGAAGTTAAAGTAAAACAGTCGACCAAAATGGAAATATTTAATTAAAGTACACAGAAATAAATAAAAAAAAAAATACTTAAGTACAGTTTCTATGAATAAAACCTACTTCTGTTAGGTAAAGGTGAAGAAATTAAACCCTGTTCTACACCTGGAACACCTAACAACACCACAAATCCTGTTAAAGATCATGGTACAAAAAGTGACAATGGAAAAGGTAAGTTTTAATCAAAATAACTTTATTTCACATTTATTACAAATAATAGTCATTTAAAAATAAACCAAAATTTATACAAGTTTTGTTTTTATGATGTTAGGAGACATGCCTCAGGTTATTGCCTTAATAGCCTCCAATATAATATCTGTTATTGTAATCATGGTTTTGGTTGGATTTTTATATAAACATCAAAGAAAAGGTTTGTTTATTTATTTATTTATTTATTTATTTATTTATTTATTTATTTTTAGAGAGTTACTTTATAAATGTGTCATCAAAATGTGAATCCTTTCTCCATTTAAACTTTATTTATGTCTTTTATTGTTCAGGTGCTTCATCAAGCAACCATCAAACTCCCACCAATCAGGTAATCCAGTCTTCTACTCATTGTGATTCTGTTCTGTTCAATAAATACACATCTGACCTACAATCCACAATGTACAGAGAATTTTAATAGACAACTATTTACACAATATCAATGTAATCATTATTTTTACTCTTTTAATCCGCTCTGGTTTATAAACGGTTCTTGTTCTTTATCAGACTGATGATGTCTTGAACTATGCAGCTGTGAGTTTTGCTAAGAAACCTTCATCCTCCAGAACATCCAGAGACACGAGCCATCAAGACGTTTATGCACAAGTTAAAATAAATTAGATAAAGAAAAATAAAGTCTAAATTGAAAAAAATATATAAATAAATAAAGATAATTAATTAATTTACTTTGTAGTCAGATGTATCATATGGTATTCAAACATTTTTATTGCTTAACGTTTCATCATTAATTACATACTGTTATATTAATCTGCCTCATTTGATTGATCTTTATTTGTTTGCTTGTTTGTTTATATTTTTAATTGATTCTCCTCAATACCCTACAATATGCAGTTTTTCCCCTAAAAGTCTTACATTTGGATGTTTTCTTAGAATCAGTCTTTTAAATATTAAAGAGGATTTCTATAAATAATAAAATCCATCCTCATTTAAGTGTCATCAGATCCTGCCATTTTAAATTAATTATTATCTAGAACTGTCTACTATAATGTCAAAAATGCAATTGTGTTAACAGAAACCTATGAGCTTATGAGGAACTTATAATTATCAGCATTCAATCAGTCATTTCTGAATTCATTAGAGATTCAACTTAAATTCCGTTCTGTTTAATCTAATTTAAAGCTGTTTGAAGCAGTTGCAGGCCAGAGTTCCAACATTCACAGTCACAGCAGCTGTGGGTGTTTTTTTTTTTTTTTTTCCCTAGAAGTAGAGCATCAGGATGGATCAGGCAGGTCACTGAACAACCAGGTGTCAGGATCACTGGTATCACTGGAGTACCATGTGAGGGACAGGGGTAGCTTAGTGGTAAAGGTGTTGGATTCTATGCAGGTGCTTTGATGTACTGTCAGTGGGTGCTGGACTGTTTTTGGCTTTGTAGGCAAGCATCAGTGTTTGAATCTCATTCAGCAGCTACAAGTTGAATGAGAAACAGAGGGAGACCTTCCAGGAGTTGCAGTAGTCTAGTCTTGAAATAACAAGTGACTGAACAAGCACCTTAGTGGCCTGTGTGGAAATAAATGGGTGAATCCGTTTGATGTTTCAAAGAAGAAAATCGAGATGAGAAGGTAAGGTTGGCAATGTGAGAGAAAAAGGGAAGTTGATTTTCCAGGTTTACCCCAAAGTTGTGGGCAATGACTGAAGCTGTGATCTGGGAGATGTCCAGAGAGTTCCTGGTAGGGGGATGAAACAACGTTGGATGGACAGCAGTTGGTTTTGCTGAGATTTCAGAAGACAGTAATGACGAGGCAGATTTTATTCAAGAGTTCAACAGATTTAACTTGCACACGGTTACAAAAAGGGTATAATGAGAAACAGTACTATTATACAGTTTCTATAGTCTTCAACAAAACTTTAAGTTGTCTCTCAAACACTGTAAACACCGCTAAGTTGATTGTACTTATCATGTATGTATCAAAGTAGTGTTTAACATGAATTTATAGAATTAGACATAAAATAATTGCAGTGAAATTACAAATCGGCGCTGAAAATGTATTGCAAAGTGAACATGTAATGTAAAAAATACATGGAAAATCAAAGACCAAAGTCAACATGACTGTGTGTGTGTGTGTGTGAGAGAGAGAGAATTCATGCACATGAGTGGCATGTGACAGTCAGGTCCGAGTGGGCCTTGCAAACATAGGCATCACATTTGCAGCATCTCAGGCTTGTCTTGTTGTCTTTAGGGGCACAATGCTCACAGCGCTTCCTTTTTTGCCCATGTCCTTGTTGGGGGAGAGGGGCAGCGGCTGGGGCTTGCATTCTCCTAACCAGACTGGCAGAGGCTGGTGTGCGGGGAATGTGCTGGCGTCGCTGAATAAGAGGAGTCACCAAAGCTTTCACCAGCTCTTCTAGGAAAAGTCTCCTCTTCAAGTTCCTCCTCTGATTCCAGGTTGGGTCAATGGCTGGTCACACCACATATGCATTGAGAGCAGACACATCAAGGATGTTGTGGAACAGTGCCACAGTGGAATGTCTGCTCAGGTGCCTGTTTTTCAGGTGTCTCTCTCTCTCCATCTGTTGACTGGTCAGTCTCAACAAAGTCTGCATCATAACCTGGGTTCTCTTCCACTTCCGACACATCCTCCTCTATCTCTGGTTCAATTTCAGTGCCCTCTTCATCATGTCCAAAAATCTGGGCCAGAGCCTCTTCAATATAGGGTCTGTGTGAAGATGATACATTGATTAGTTTGGAAGATGTGGTTCACGTGGGGGACAGGCACAAAAGCGTGGGAAAGATCTGGGTTCACATAACAGACACCTGTCTAATCTGAGTGAAGATGATGCATTGTTTCATTAGGAAAATGGTTCACGTGGTTGGATCGGCACATAAGCACGGGAAAGAGATGTGAGTGATGAGTGAGTGAGTGAGTGAGTGAGTGACTGAGTTGGGCTGATTTATATGGGTTTGGTTCTGTCTGATGGATGAATATAGTCTGGATACCCATTAATTTGCTATGGCGGTCACTTTTGACCGGGAACACCACAGGTGTAAAAAGGTTGATTAAAACACTCAAAATTAAATGAAATTGGTGATAACCACTTTTATATGTTCAAATGTATAGTGTTGGAGGATATCATAAGGCCTTGAGTCAATCAGATGTAAAACACAATATTTATGAGTATTTTAAGTTGTAATCGGTCTGATTTGACCCGAACACTACAGTAAGGATACAATTATTTTTTAAATATGTTTAAAGTTTAATTCCAGAAATTGGTAAAAGCATGATTTTAGTATACTTTTTATATATATATTAATTAATGGTACATGTTTTATTAGTATGTTTGCAATGCACTATAGAAGATTTTAATATATTTGTAATACACAAAAGTGTATTTTTTTTCACTAGGGTCCAGGTCCAGACTCACGCCTGATTGGATGTTTTGAAGCTGTGGACTGATTTGATTGGTCCATTAGCTGTAATGAGATGTGAAGCTCACAGTGAATTCTTGTCTATTCTGATGCTGTGATGAGTCACATGACTTTACAGATATGATCTACTGGAGCTCTATCAGTCCTGTGTGCTGGAACCTCTCTGATAGAAGAAGTTTAATGAAGTGCTTTTAGGTCAGCAGA
Organism: Clarias macrocephalus; assembly: GCA_011419295.1. NCBI lineage: Eukaryota > Metazoa > Chordata > Actinopteri > Siluriformes > Clariidae > Clarias > Clarias macrocephalus. The sequence goes on from JAAGKR010002381.1 coordinate 75,516, forward strand.
TCTAACAACCCCAAAGAGGAATAATGTGGAATCCTGCAGTGGGGGAGGGGCGCAGTACAGTTTCAGTACGAACCTTTCACTAATCATTTGTCTAAGGTAGAAACTAGAGTTAGTGTATATACAGGGTTTTTACAGTAACAGCCAGACACAGGGTGGGGATCTTTATTAATGAGAAAAACACACTTTGCCAAGACTGGAGCAACATTACTGTAATGAGCTCACCCTGGATTGTACTCATCTCATGTCGTCTTCCGTGAGTTAAATCTTCTTTTCTTTGGGTATTCCTCCATGATGACATGCTGCTTGAGTGCTGGAACCAAATTTAATAAAATAAATAAATAAATGAATAAATAAATGGATGAAACTCCAGAACAGCTGCACACACACACACACACACACTGTAAGTGACGTACGGAATTTTAGAAGTGGCTCAGAATTAATTCTTCTCTATCTGAAAGCAAATGTCTGATTATAAGCTCCGCCCCTCAAACAAGCCTAGAAGCAGTCATGAGAGTGGACTCGTGTTCAGGCCGAGTGCGAAAACGCTCTTAACACATGTCTAGAAGTGTTACTGACTGCAGCAGCGCAGTCAGTAACACAGCGCACTAAGAATGGGTGGATATGTGTCTCTCTATATGATGCGATACATGATATGGTGTTTACAATAGAATTAAAAAGTACAATGACAACAGTGTGTAACTTTGGAAAAAATCACATGCACAGGATTATTTATTTTACTTGCTCTTCACTTACTTGTAGTAAGTAACACACACACAGACACACAGAGCAATGTATCACTATTTATATGCATAAGATCACTGAGGTGATGAACTTGATTAAGAGAGAGACTACAATAAAACACCTGCAATATGATGTGAAATGCAGCAGTCATACAGGAGCCGTGGAACAAAGAGTGTATGAGGGCCACGAAGGAACAGATGAAAAGAAGATCAAGATATTATAAATTTGTAGGATATAAAAGGAAGTTTAAAGACCCAATTCAAAGGGTGTTTTATTGTCCTAAGGTAAAGTAAGTGGTGCGCTACCGCCACCTAAAGGTCTGGATGAATGACACTCGATGAAGTGTTTTTTGCTGATTGCGATACCCTGCACACTTCTCTAAACACACTGGCCACTTAAACATTTGCAGGCTTGGAGCATGTGTGGGAGAAATTGTGGGAAATTATGTCTTTATTAGAATTGGGTTGGCCAAGAAAAAATATTGAACATTTAGTCATAAATGTATAATCAAGAATAGATTTGCTTTAAATGATACGTGTATACTGAAATCACTGGACACAAACATTATCTCATTGCTTCACTTCTTGATAAAAAAAATATTCTGTATATTGTATTTTAGTTCTTGATTTAGTATTTTTAGTAATGATATTTATACAGAATGTAAAGTAAGTTTGCCATTTGGCAGTTTAATTTTAATCGATTCATTAAGGTCTAAGGCTTAAATTTGTATAATGTTAGCCATGTTGATCAACTAGGGACACTTGTGTGTACTGTACGATAATATAACTGGTGGTTGGATTTTTTTTTTTTTTAAATAAAGCTAGATTTCAAAATAAAACATTTATCTATTACAAAACAATTTTGTAATGTCGTTTAGTCGTTACCAACCTACATATCTTGATATCGTCATTGAACACATGATTAATTAAAAGAGAAACTTCCTTGGGTACTTTTGCAAATCTAAAGCAGAAAGCTCTAATAATTTGCACATTGCAGTGTTTCCCACAGGTGTGAACTATACCTGCGGTGGAAGCCAGTGGAGCGAGCCGCATTACCTGCAGCACAAAAGTGGTCTACTATATACAACTAACAACAAATATATATGAGCTTTAACACAATATTTAGATTTATTTTAATTTCACATGTAGAGATCCAACCTACTAACCCTCCCCTCCATCTACCCATATGTGAAGTGTAAGATGAAGTATATAAAAAAAGTACTGAACACTCTTTAGTGTAGATGGCATTGTTTGTCAGAGGACCATAGCCCTTAAACCCCAAAGCATTTTAGCCATTCTTTGCATTATTATATTTTAATAAATATACTGTATATGAGTCAGGATATGCAATATAGTGACTTTTTTTCAGCACAACGTAGGCAATATAATGACTTAAATATTATTACATTTTAATTAACTATACACACATGACGGAACAATAAATTATATATATATATATATATATATATATATATATATATATATATATATATATATATATTGTCATGTTCAAGAAACCAGTTTGAAATGATTCGAGCTTTGTGACATGGTGCATTATCCTGCTTGAAGTAGCCATCAGAGGATGGAGACATGGTGGTCATAAACGGATGGACATGGTCAGAAACAATGCTCAGGTAGGCCGTGGCATTTAAACGATGCCCATTTGTCACTAAGGGGCCTAAAGTGTGTCAAGAAAAGATCCCCCACACCATTACACCACCACCACCACCAGCCTGCACAGTGGTAACAAGGCTTGATGGATCCATGTTCTCATTACGTTTACGCCAAATTCTGACCCTACCATTTTAATGTCTCAACAGGAATCGAGACTCATCAGACCAGGCAACATTTTACCAGTCTTCAACTGTCCAATTTTGGTGAGCTCGTGCAAATTGTAGCCTCTTTGTCCTATTTGTAGTGGAGATGAGTGGAACCCGGTGGGGTCTTCTGCTGTTGTAGCCCACCTGCCTCAGGATTGTACGTGTTGTAGCTTCACAAATGCTTTGCTGCATACCTCGGTTGTAACGAGGGGTTATTTCAGTCAAAGTTGTTCTTCTATCAGCTTGAATCAGTCGGCCCATACTCCTCTGACCTCCAGCATCAACAAGGCATTTTCGCCCACAGGACTGGCGCATACTGGATGTTTTTCCCTTTTCACACCAGTCTTTGTAAACCCTAGAAATGGTTGTGCGTGAAAATCCCAGTAACTGAGCAGATTGTGAAATACTCAGACAGAAGATTGTCTTGACCAGGACCACGCCCCTAAATGCATTGAAGCAACTGCCATGTGATTGGTTGATTAGATAATTGCATTAATGAGAAATTGAACAGGTGTTCCTAATAATCCTTTAGGTGAGTGTATATATATATATATATATATATATATATATATATATATATATATATATATATATAGAGAGAGAGAGAGAGAGAGAGAGAGAGAGAGTTTTTTTTTAAGTAATGATTAGTTTAATTCTCCCTGACATATTAGAAAACCAAATGCACAGATTACAAGTACTGTATACTTTATGGGTGAAACACTGCTTTGGGGAAAGAAACATTTTTTGAGTCGCACACAAGACAAAAATGAACTATGTCTGAGATTTAGATGTAATGAGACACATTTGAGACACCTTTGAAAAGATGCAAAAAAAAACCCTAAATCTCATTCAAGTCTCAAAGATGGCGCATTTCTGTCTAGATTTACAGGAGATCTCATTTGGGAGTTTCCTTAATCAGAGCACACCGACAAGTATGTGTGTATAATTCTTGTATGCATTAAAAAAAAACATGCATAAAGTTTCAATAATGTTTCAACAAGTATATATATATATATATATATATATATATATATATATATATATATATATATATATATACACACACACATGATCCATTCATATATTGCAATATATTCATACATATAAACAATAGTTTCTCATATATGCAAATGTATTATATAGTACATAGTATATTTTACAATATATTGCCATATATTTTTTTCCATAAGGGGTGGTAAATCAACACGCTAATAATGTGTCAAGAGAAATAAACTCACAGATGACAACTAAGTAATATTGTTCATCTTTCCTGAACAAAATAAAATGTCAAATGTGCACCTAAAATCTCTCTCACACACACACACACACACACACACACACACACACACACACACACACCCTATCAACACCCCAACACTGCAGTACCTCAAGTTGTGACAATGCTAAAATGCTGCTATAATTCCAGCCAATCAGAGACTGGGGAGACTGGAATGTGAATCTCCCACTTGGACTGATTCTGTAGCTCTAACTGTATATTTAACGTGTGATTAAATGTCAGTAAATTCAGAGACTGATACTACAACTTGTCTGCATCGTCTCCTAACAGTGAATCTCCAAACTGCGTACGTTACACAGTTGTGTGCTATGTGTTTCAGTTCACCTCAGTCACCCAACAAAGGTTTTTTTTTTTTTTTTGTATGTTTTTGTTTTTTATTTAAAAAGAACCAAAAATGTCAAAACTGCTGATTCAGACATGAAGTCACACGTTAAATCACGGACAGATTAATGATGAGCAGTGCAGCTCTAAAAGAGGATTAAGTCTGAGTAGTGACATAATATTTACTGATCCAAACGTGGTTTCATTTATCTCAGTTCACCATGTAGTTTTTAAAAATTGATCTGAATTCTAAACTGTCACATTAGGACCATCATGCTGTATATGTCACTTTCTCTATACAAAAGTGTGTGTATATATATATAAAATGCACGTTGTTTAGGGTTTTCATAGCAGAAGTTGCAAATTTTTTGGTTAAACCTAAAGTGCTGCCTGGTTGTGTGTTTGTCTCTAAATGCTGTGTCCTGTGTTGAGGTGATGAGGTAAACTGCTTTTATTCTTTCTGCATCTTTTAAAATAAAAAATAAAAAGTAAAAATAAAAAACAACCAAAAGAGCCAAAACGGCACACAGACATAAGACGTTAAATCACCGTCAGATTAATGATAAGCAGTGCAGCTCTAAATGGGGATTAAATTTAAGTTCAAATGTTGCTTAATGAGAGTATTTTAGTGAGCGGTGCATTTATACCAGAATTCAACAAGACTATGTCTCACTCACCCACACACACACACACACACACACACACACACACACACATTTAAACTCTTATGCTCTTCCTAAACACTGAAATGTGTGTATTGTGTGAAATGATGTGTAAAGTGCTGCAGAAAGTGAAATGAGAAACATGGAGTCTAAACTGAGCGTCGAGTCTAAAGTTAATAATATTTATTAACATATTTCACTTTAGCAAATACTTAAAGATAGACACTTTCTTCACACTGTTACTTCCTGTTTCTCATGAACTTATGCTCATTCAACACCAGGGGGCAGTATAAAGCCCAGTTCCTACTTTTACAATTTTTCACAACAATTTAAAACATATGGTTTGCCATGACTGGGGTGCGCTCTGATATCATTAACCACATTGTAGTAAGAAAGCGCTAAAGCTAAAGCAAAGCAAAGTGGTGCTACATAAATACAGGGAAGAAAAAATGTTACAGTAACAATTTTATATATAAACGTCTCTGCTGTGCTCTGTGAGGCTGTTCGGGTCTCAACAGAAACTATAACTGAGTGCTGAGTGGTTTTGTATATATTACATGAAAAGCTTCAAGGTGAAAAGTTTAATCTCATTGTTCATTAAATTGCAAATGGTTCTGATTTTAACGAGCACAACACATTCATCAACACAATCTAAGGAAAAATATTAACGCTCGCTTACCAGTGATACCATCTGAGCACTTAAATCTCTGTCTTGTCACAGGACACTACGCATGTCTGCCTATGATCGACTACAGAAGGCCATGAATCATAGAGAGGTGTAGAGAATATACAGTGGACCTACAGCAGGTCATTAAAAGCCAGAGCTCAGAATGTGAAGCCCATGATAGAAAGCTGCAGATCTCTAGGAGTTACTCCAACACAGCCTATGAGTTTACTCTGTCACTATTCATAGTTCATCATAATTTGTGAATTTGTAGCAATCGATAACAAAACTCATGAGCGTTACTTAAGCACACGGCATTACAGTTTTACAAAAATCATTCCAGCATACAGCAGATATCAGCAATTAGCTCTATTACAATCTTCAACATTTCGTATCCATAAATCAGCAATATTTACATTTGTATTTAAATACTAAGTTAATTGTAATTTAAAACCAATCAGTGTTATTGTTAAAATAATGAAGAAAAGAACTCCGACTCTAAAAACAGAAAACCAGACCAGCACATGAATCCCATCAGTACAACTGGAACCTGTAGGGAGAAATATTAAATTGTGTTAAAAAAATGTTAGAAGAAAAAGTGATTTATTACAAGGAATATGTTTAAACTATAGACAGTTCTGTTAAAAAAGCATGAAAGTAATTTTATGATTAAAACTCAGACCTTCTCCATCACTGTCTGTGCTGTTATTAGGTGTTCCAGGTGTAGGACAGGGTTTCATCTCTTTACCTTTACAAATAAATTGAAAAAGCAGCAAATACAGAATGTTACTATGAGACGATCAGTGTAACAGCCTACTATACTGAACTCTTACATGAATTATCCATTAAATCTGAGTGCACTCGTAGAGGGAAACCCATTGTTGTTCCTAACATCTTATCTGATGTTAGTTCGCAGCAGCAACATGTTACTTTTTGTCTGTGTTTTAAATTAATTCGTGATCATGTCACCATCATGTTTACCAGATAGTTGGCTAAGTAACCCGTAACTCTTGAGCAGTAAAGCGTCACTACACCACAACCGACGACCTTAAACAGCAGCGCAGACTGGAGCTAAAAATAACTTAAAGATTTATTCATTTCCATTAGCGAGCTGGTTCACCTGAGTTTAAAACTCATCACCCTCATATGGTGAAATGATAAACATTCAATGTTATCACTCGGACTTAAAGTCTATAAAGTCTGTTTGATTAGTTTTACATGTAGCTGATGATGCTAAAACAGTTAGCAGGTGGAGTGCAGTTCTACTTTAACCAACTGAGATTCAGCTTCCACTGGCTGTGATCATAACCTCTGCTAAACTATCAAACACTCCAGTGTCTCAGTCCATCTATTACACACCAAACACATGAAACACTGATTTATATTCATCAAAGAGAGCAAGAGACTAATCACAAAGATAATCATTTAACATTAGAGCTATAATTAATCACAATAAACTTTTAATAAGTGAAAGAAATAAAGTACTTTTACTCAAGTACAGGATTTGTGTACATCGACCAACACTGACAAACTAAAAGAAGTGTATTTGATTAAAACACTGACCTTCTCCATCACTGCTGTTTGAACCCTGGTGTGTAACAGAGTGTGTGTTGTTGTTAAGTGTTCCAGGTGTAGGACAGAGTTTCATCTCTTCACCTTTACAAATAAATTGGAAAAGCAGCAAATAAACAGAAATTAAACTAAATATGAATAATGTGAAATATTCAACATTTAATGCACATGTACACATAATTCTGGTTAAAGTGTTGATCTGGAATTAGCAGGTTATCAGAGTAAAACTGTTTACCTTCAAACTGCAGACGTGTTCCAGATGTGAACTTTACTGTACTTCCATCCAGCTCTCCACAGAAATATTCTCCTCCATCATCTTCTCTTATTTTAATAATGTTGAGATCAAACTTTTGGTCCTTTACAGTAACACTGAAGCGACTATCATTAAA
>JAAGKR010002381.1:83000-95776 GCA_011419295.1 Clarias macrocephalus
CTCTCTGATCTGAGCTGCTGTTAACCTGCGATTTCTGAGGCTGGTGACTCGGATGAACTTATCCTCCGCAGCAGAGGCGACTCTCGGTCTTCCTTTCCTGGGCCGGTCCGCATGTGAGCCAGTTTCTTTGTAGCGCTTGATGGTTTTTGTGACTCCACTTGGGGACACTTTCAAAGTTTTCCCAATTTTTCCGACTGACTGACCTTCATTTCTTAAAGTAATGATGCCACTCGTTTTTCTTCACTTAGCTGCTTTTTTCTTGCCATAATACAAATTCAAACTCTTTGAATGAGAAGGTGTGTCCAAACTTTTGGTCTGTACTGTGTGTTTTAAATTAATCTGTCACTACCATGATAATGTCGTGTGCCTCGCCAGTTAGTTTAGCTAATTAACCCGTAACTCTTGAGCAGTGAAGCGTCTCTACACCACAACCCAATACAACACCAGCAGCGCAGACTGGAGGTAATAATCACTTCAAGTTTTATTTATTTCCATTAGCGAGCTGTTTCACATCAGTGTGTCATGTTTAAAACTCATCAGCCTCTTCTAAACTATTAAACTATCCAGTATCTCAGTCCATCTATTACACACGAAATACATGAAACACTGATTCATCAAAGAGACCATGAGACTAATCACAAAAGCAATAAGAATAAAATATTACAGCCATAATTAATCACAATAACTATTTGATTTTATGTACATTTGAAGATAAGAACTTTTGTACTTAAGTCAAAATGTTTACTAATGACTTTTCTTTGTTTACTGAAGTAATATTTTACCTTGGATGTCTCAACTTTTGCTCAAGTACAGGATGAGAAAAGCAGCAAATAAACAGAAATGATACTAAATATGAATAATGTGAAATATTCAACATTTAATGCACATGTACACATAATTCTGGTTAAAGTGTTGATCTGGAATTAGCAGGTTATCAGAGTAAAACTGTTTACCTTCAAACTGCAGACGTGTTCCAGATGTGAACTTTAGTGTACTTCCCTCCACATAACCACAGAAATATTCTCCTCCATCATCTTCTCTTATTTTAATAATGTTGAGATCAAACTTTTGGTCCTTTACAGTAACACTGAAGCGACTATCATTAAATCCCTCAACAAATATGTAGCCCTGAGTGTTACTGTACGGTCTCACCAAAAACTGAGGCAGTTTTCCAAAACTCTGTCTGTACCAAACAACATTATATCTGTTTCTAATGTTACACTTCATAGTTACAGTTTCTCCATGCGTTACTGTTTTCACTTGAAACTCCTTGATGTCAGTAGGGTTTCCTGTAAAAAAAAAAAAGTGTTTAATATTTAATTTTAATGAATTAGTTGAATATGTAAAATTACTATTTTGGATTAAAGTTTAAAATGTTCCTCACCAGTTGTGCAGAGACAAAGCAGAGAGTAAAGAGCCACAAAGAGTGTGATCATCGTTCCTGTTTAGACAAAGTGATAGTGAGGTAATGAACTTGTGTGTTCAGTAGAAAACCAGGTCCAGACTCACGCCTGATTGGATGTTTTGAAGCTGTGGACTGATTTGATTGGTCCATTAGCTGTAATGAGATGTGAAGCTCACAGTGAATTCTTGTCTATTCTGATGCTGTGATGTTACATGTTTATAATAAAATCTGTTTAAAATTAATTAAAATAATGTTGAGGATAATAACAATGCATAAAGTCTACAACGCCTAGATATCAAACAGTGTGAACGAGAAATAAACATTAACACCACATGACAAAAAAAAAAACATAAGCAGGAAATGCACGTGTGTGTGTGTGTGTGTGTGTGTGTGTGTGTGTGTGTATGTGTGTGTGTGTGTGTGTGTGTGTGTGTGTGTTGTCGAAAAGGAAGGGTAGAACATTTTCTTAAAGGGATAGAGCACTTTTCATGTCTGTATGCAATAAAACTCACCACTAACTACATCAATAATAAAATATAGTTGCAAGCAACAATGACGGGCCCAAGCACTCTGTGCCATCGCCACCCCGGGAGCACCGCACAACCTGTGTGTTATTAAATTGTGTTAAGACCTCGAAAAAGCCATCGCCACCCGGTTGCACCGCACAACTTGCACACGTCACGCACTATACAAGGCTAATGTCAGTTTGGCCCTAAATATTTGTTGTGTGTGTGTGTGCGTGTGCACGTTAGTGTGTGTGAGTGTGAGGGAGAGAGGAGTGTGACGTGTGGATGTCAGTCTGTGTGTGACGAGTAAATGTGCTTGTGTTTGTGCTTGTTTGTGTGTATGGTGTGTGAGTCTGTGTGTATTAATATTAGTGATGTGTGTGTGTGTGTGTGTGTGTGTGTGTGTGTGTGTGTGTGTGTGTGTGTGTGAGATTGTTAGGAACCTCCACTAGAGGTCACTGTTCATGTCTGTCTGTTTGTAGTTTTTGTTGGTCGACTCAGTTTCCCAGAAGGCACCGCGGTCAGGTGATGGGGCTCACCTGAACCGAGGTGGCTCATTAAACATCTTATAATAGGATATAAAGCTCGACCCAGTTTCCCAGAACAAACTGCTATTCAGTTTGTTCTGGGAAACTGGGTCGAGCTTTATATCCTATTACCGTCATGTGGGCAGTCATTTTTGTTTGTTTCTTTTTGAGTTTATATTGTAGTTATGTTGTTTTATCTTTGTGTTTCTAGAGAGCTCTATTGTTTGTTTTCTTGATGTTCCTTGTGTTAGTGGATTCATGGAGCTGCCTTGTTCAGTGTTTCATTAGGCAGTGTCTCCTCCTGTGTAAGTACTGCTCTGTGTTGGTCTTCTTGTCTAGTTCTTTGTTGCTTCCCTTATCTGTTTATATATGTGTAGCCACATGAGGGCTTAGCTGCTAGCAGGGTTAGCCGCTGGTAGGCCTTAACTGCTAGTAGGGTTAGCCCCTAGTAGGATTAGCCCCTAGTAGGGTTAGCCCCTAGTAGGGTTAGCCTCCAGTAGACTAGCCTCTAGTGGGATTGACTGCTAGTGGTTCTGGTCGCTAGTAGGTTAGCCGCTAGTTTGGTATAGCCTCATGTTTGCCTTTCCTTTTGTGTTCCAGTTCCGGTCCCCTAGATCAGTACTAACCCGGTTAGCCACTAATCCAGTTAGATACTAACCCGGTTAGGTCAGCATCCAGTGTCTCCATATTCTATGTAGCTACTAACCTCACTAACCACTAACCCATCTGATCTGTTGCCCCTGGTCCTGTCTCCTGTCTAGCCCTGTCTCTCCAGTCTCTAGTTCCCCTATGTATCTTTAGTTAGCTCCAGCTCCATGTTTCCTCATCCCCAGTCCCCTATTCAGTTCCCTGTGTTTCCTTATCCCAGCTCCTGGTTCCCTGTGTCCAGCTCCTGGTTCCCTGTGTCCAGCTCCTGGTTCCCTGTGTCCAGCTCCTGGTTCCCTGTGTCCAGCTCCTGGTTCCCATGTCTGTTTAAAGAGCCCTAGTTTTAGTTTGAGTTTGTTGTTTTGGTTCCTTTGTTTGTTTGTGTCTGTTTTTAGTTTGTTAATAAAAGGACTCTTTCTGTTGAACAACACCTCTGCATGCATGCATACCATATATGCCCACGGCAAGTACACCATCAGCCGGTCTAGCCAAACCACCACTTAGACCCAGACCCATGACAGAGAGATGTTTGTGTGTGATGTTAACATTTGTGATGTGTATGTATGTGTGTACAATAGGCCGTATATGCTGGAAAATAACCCCCACACTATGATGTCACTGAATGTGATGTCACAGAAGGTGTCACTGGATATAATGTCATTCAATATAATGCCACACAAAGTTATTAAGCATTTTTTGGTGTAAGTTTAAGACATCATCACGGCTGGCCTTTGAGATATCGAAAATCCTTCCAATTTTGCATCCTCAGTGTCTTTAGATCTCTTCGGCCCGATCTGGTGGTGATTGTATAAATTCCCTAGGAGGAGTATATCAAAATCCATCAGATGCGTTTTTGCAAACGACCCCAAATAACCGGCTTCCTGTTTAGTTGAGCCCAGGACATGCGGCGCGAAAGTTGTTCGGCTCGATGAGCTCTAAATGTGTACGGAGTTTCGTGTGCCTACGTGAAAGTGTGCATGAGCTATGCAGCAAAATCTCGTGTGGGGGCCCCGAGGCCACGAGACTCTCAGGCATCCTGATGGCAGCAGATTCCAACCTGTCTGCCAAGTTACATGAGTTTTTGAGCATGTGAAGACCCCCGAAAAGTCCAAAAGTGTGGGGAAAAAAAGAATCCTTGGAAAATCAGGAGGGTCCTGTGCACCTTATAGTGCTTGGGCCCTAAAAATGAGTTGCACAGCTCTTTTAACAGAAAAGTTTTACATAAATCTACAAGTTCAGCACATTTTTACACATTTAAGTTTATCTCTAATGATGAAGCCAGAGCTCCCTGATAATATATGAGGAAGACGAGAGGAAGATGACTCAGAAGAGAACCCATATGAGTCGATCCTCAGCAGCTGTGAGCGGTGTTTAGGTGATGAGAACCAGAAGTATGACATCAGGATGTATCAGGCAGGTCCAGAGTAGCATGTGGTCTCTGAAGTGGCATGTAAAGAGAGAGTGTGGGAAATGAAAGGGATGGATGATTAATTGCTATTGTCACATATTGGTTAAAGATAAATGTTCAGAGTGTAAGCAGGGCCTCAGTGTGAGCTGCTGATTAAAACTGAATGATGTTGAACTGAAACAACTGCATGATGTGAGAGAGCTCTGCACAAATCAATCGTTCCTAATGTGAAATCACCTTTAAACTCACTTCAGTAAATAAAGCTTTAACCAGAAATGTTTTAATCACTGGGTTACCACATTTGCTGTAGATGTTCATTACTGCTGCACATTTCCCAGACACAGTACAGGGATAGTTAGAGCCTCAGGCTTTTCTACATCTGACGTCCACCTGTCACCGCCCACAGTGTTCCTCCAGACTCTCAGAGAGACAGAAAGAGTGAACAGTGTTATCAGTGTTTTTAAGAAGTAGACCAGCAGGAGGAGAGAGACATGGACAGAGATGACCGAAGTAACATCACAGTTGAGGAAATCCAGAAGAGACAAAACTGATAGAGATGCTGAGGCTGGGTCTTTGGGCCTGACGTCACTTTAAAGTTAAAGAGTTTAAGAGCTTAATATATTAAGTCTATATCATAAATTATTCCCATTACTGTAATTTACTAAAGTTTCTCATTAGTGAACTCTGTCTCCGAGCTTCAACTTCACAGAAGAATCAAACTCTTTAGTTTATATCTCTCACTTTAAACCACAGCGCTGTTTCCATTAACACTGACACACAGTGTGAGGACATTAAGATTAATAGACAATGAATTATTAAATAATATAATTATAATTACGTTAATAATAATAATACTTATTATTATTATTACTACTATTATTATTATTATTATTATTATTACTATTATTATTATTACATTGATAATTTATATTCGTATGAATTAAATAATAATTCATATCATTTTGGATATGTTTTATACAGGTTTATTAAATGATTCCTATCTACCAAAAGATGTGAGATTATCCTTTAATGAATACCAGTTCTTTCTCTGTTGTTGTGTCCTTTAGGGTGCTCTTTTGTCTTTAGTCAGAGATTCTAACATAAAGACATTCAGACTGTTGAAGTGACCCAAAATAAGTCAGTGTGAGCTGCTGATTAAACACTCAGTCACAGACACTCAGAAACCACAATGTTATTTCTGTTCAACTGAAACAACTGCATGATGTGATGGAGCGCTGCTGCAGTCAGTAACACTTCTACACATGTGTTAAGGGTGTTTTCACACTCGGCCTGAACACGAGTCCACTCTCATGACTGCTTCTGGGCTTGTTTTGGAGGCGGGGCTTATAATCAAAAGGTTTCACACAGAGGAATTAATTCTGAACCACGGATCATTTCCACACATCACTTATGTACATCCCTCATGTGTATGCAATGGTTCATCTATTTATTTATATGTTTATTTAATTTTTATTTGGTTCCAGCACTCAAGTAGTGTGTCATGAGGAACACGTGCAAACGAGTATCTGTTCTGGTGTAAGAAGATTTTAGTAACGGAGCACAGCATGATGTGTGTTTGTTAAGACCTACAACCTCAAATATGGTCTGATTGTTAGTGTAAAACAATTGATTACCAGTTTTTACTTTAGACAAATGATAAGTGAAAGGTCGGTACTGAAACTGTACCGCGCCCCTCCCCCACAGCAGGATTCCACATTATTCCTCTTTGGGGGTGTTAGATCTGCTGACCTAAAAGCACTTCATTAAACGTCTTCTATCAGAGAGATTTCAGCACACAGGACTGATAGAGCTCCAGTAGATCATATCTGTAAAGTCATGTGACTCATCACAGCATCAGAATAGACAAGAATTCACTGTGAGCTTCACGTCTCATTACAGCTAATGGACCAATCAAATCAGTCCACAGCTTCAAAACATCCAATCAGACGTGAGTCTGGACCTGGTTTTCTACTGAACACACAAGTTCATTACCTCACTATCACTTTGTCTAAACAGGAACGATGATCACACTCTTTGTGGCTCTTTACTCTCTGCTTTGTCTCTGCACAACTGGTGAGGAACATTTTAAACTTTAATCTAAAATAGTCATTTTACATATTTAACTAAGTTTCTAACATCATAACAACATATTAAGTACTTTTTTTATTGCAGTAAAGACTTCTGACATCAAGGAGCTTCACATGAAAACAGTAAAGTGTGGAGAAGCTGTAACTACGGAGTGTAACATTAGTGGAGACAAAATCAAAAATAGTTTTGCTTGGTACAGACAGAGTTTTGGAAAAGTGCCTCAGTTTTTAGTGAGACCGTACAGTAACACTCAGGGCTACATATTTGTTGAGGGATTTAATGATAGTCGCTTCAGTGTTACTGTAAAGGACCAAACGTTTGATCTCAACATTAATGAAATAAGGGAAGATGATGGAGGAGAATATTTCTGTGGTTATGTGGAGGGAAGTACAGTAAAGTTCACATCTGGAAAACATCTGCAGTTTGAAGGTAAACAGTTTTACTCTGATAACCTGCTAATTCCAGATCAACACTTTAACCAGAATTATGTGTACATGTGCATTAAATGTTGAATATTTCACATTATTCATATTTAGTATCATTTCTGTTTATTCACTGCTTTTCCAATTTATTTGTAAAGGTGAAGAGATGAAACTCTGTCCTACACCTGGAACACTTAACAACAACACACACTCTGTTACACACCAGGGTTCAAACAGCAGTGATGGAGAAGGTCAGAGTTTTAATCAAATACACTTCTTTTCATTTTGTCAGTGGTGGACGATGTACACAAATCCTGTACTTGAGTAAAAGTCCAGAAGTGATTATTAGCTCCAGTCTGCGCTACTGTTGTTGTATTATGTTGTGGTTTAGTGACGTTTTTTTTTTTTTTACGATTTAAGAGTTATCATTAACTAACTACAGGTAAGTAACCAGTGATGCACACATTATAACCACGAAAGCTACAGAGGAGTTTACTGGAAGTTTAGACTAATGTTTAGACTGAGCAATAAACCCTCTGACAACAATAAATTCTACACTGTAAACTCTGTATTTAATAACAAACTACACTGTTACATTTACCTCATACTGATATAATAATAATAATAATAATAATAATAATAATAATAATAATAATAAATAACACAGTGATGAAGTTCTGTAGTTGCCTGAGTGTCCAAAATGTATAGGTACTATTTATTACTTATTTTTATGTATTATTGTTAATATTCTATTTATGTTCAACAACTTTTCACTTCATTTATATTAAAATAGGGAAAGTGACTTGTTTATTACAAGAGTTTGAAAGTCCTGTGCAGACAACACTTTTTTTTTTTTTTTTTTTACACAACCAACTCACTCACTCACTCAACACTTTATCCTGTATTGAGAGTCGCGGGAGCCTGGAGTCTATCTCAGGAGACTTAGAGCACAAGGCGGGGTACACCCTGGACGGGGTGCCAATCCATCACAGGGCACACACACATACACACACTTACACACTCATTCACACACTATGAGCAATTTAGGAACGCCAATTAACCTAATCTACATGTCTTTGGACTGTGTGAGGAAACCGGAGTACAAGGAGGAAACCCACAGTCACACCTGTTTATATAAATATACTTTATATATCTTTTTCTTTGTCTTTCAGCTGTTCCCTTTCAGGTGTCGCCACAGCGAATCATCTGCCTCCATCTAACTCTGCATCCTCTTCTCTCACACCAACTAACTTCATGTCCTCTCTCATTGCATCCATAAATCTCCTCTTTTGTCTTCTCTAGACCTCCTACTGTCATGCTGTGCCAACTATGCCGTGTCGGTCCCATGTCTGGATAAAATGGGAGGGTTGTGTCAGGAAGGAGATCCGGCGTAAAACCTGTGGAAAGTTGTTGTGTGGATCAGATGGTCCGCTGTGGCGACCCCTTGACTGGAGCAGCCAAAAGACTAAAACAACAACAACAACAACTACAACAACTTTCCACCACTGCAGTTTATATATATATAGAGAGAGAAAGAGAGAGAGAATTTTCTGAAAATGAAACCTTCTTCTGTTAATTCATATTTTTTCATTTGTAAAGGTGAAGAGATGAAACCCTGTCCTACACCTGGAACACTTAACAACAACACACACTCTGTTACACACCAGGGTTCAAACAGCAGAGATGGAGAAGGTAAGAGTTTTAATCAAATAAACTTCTTTTCTCTTCTTTAACAATTTGTAAAATGTTAAATGTTTGTAATAAATCCTTAATCCGTTAATAATTTAATTATAGGTTAATCATTTTAAGTGTTTCAGTTTTTGATGTTAAAACATGTTTTCCATACAGGGTGCAGCTCTACTGATCAGATGCGTGTGCTGTTCTGGCTCTCTGTTTCTAGAGTTGGAGTTCTTGTCTTCATTATTTTTCCAACAATGCTGATTGTTTACAAATTAAGATTAAAATAGACATTTAAAAAAATGGAAGAAATACTGATTCATGAAGAAAACAGTCTGTTAGATTTAACTGAAGCTAATCACTAGGAATGTGTGGATATGTGTCTCTCTATATGATGTGATATATGATCTGGTGTTTACAATAGACGTAAGCAGTACAATGACAACAGTGTGTACCTGCAGAATACCTGTGCTTCATTTCATTTTTCCTTTTCTGACACTGATGTGCTTCAATATATAAACAACCATATTTTTATCAAAGTGCAAATAATATTTGTCAATAACATTCTTCTGATTATGTTGTTATTGTTGTTTAATGTTTTTGCTGATTGTTGTATCTTACTGTAGCTTTGGACAAAAATCACATGCACAGGATTATTTAATATCATATTGCTCTTACTTGCTCTTCACTTACTTGTAGGGCAGCAGGGGGCGTAGCCCAGAACTCGGGCCTTATATATAAGCGATCTCATTGGGGCCCTTCCGTCTTGATCTATATCTTTCATATTTCATTCCAAGTACAAGTACAAGGGCTCTACCATCATTGTAGACCTGTGTACTCAATCCCACCCCACCCCCTCACACACAAAGTGATGTGTCACTATTTATATGCATAAGATCACTGAGGGGATAACAAAGTTGATTAAGAGACAATGAAACAAAACACATGCAATATTATGTGAAATGTGTCAATCATGCAGGAGCCGTGAAACAAAGAGAATGTATGAGGGCCATGCAGGAACAGATGAAAGGAGGAAAATCAAGATATATTAAATTTGTAGGTTATAAAATCAGAGCAGCGTTCCAGTGAGCTCCAGACACACTACACCTGTGTATCGAGGACACGCTGGAATGATGTAGCGATTTGACAAAAGCCATTTGTAGCTGACTCATCAGGAAGAGGCTGGAGGAGATTTTGCCTGCGTTTTTAACAAATAATTGTTTTGAATACAAAAGTATGAGGCGCGGTGGCTTATGGTTACCACTGTGGTCTCACACCTTCAGGGACAGGGTTTGATTCCCACCTTGGTTTGGTGTGGGTGGAGTTCATGTTGTCCACATGCTTGGTGGGTTCCCTACAGGCACTCTGGTATCTTCCTACTGATTAAAGACATGCAGATAGGGGAGGTAGTAAAAGGTTTTAGCTGGGAGGTGTGGAATACCGGTTGGATCCGGAGCGCCTCAGGCAGCTGGAGCCGGTAGGTGACAGGATTGATCCAGAGAGTGACACGGTATAGACCAATGAACCTGGTGAAAGTTTTTTGGATTCAGTGTGAAGGTGAAGGTTTTTTGTTGATAGCCATACTTTGTCATCTACATCGTACAATTGTCCAGGCGGGTGTCGACGGCGATGTTGAATGGTGTAGCGGTTGTTGTCATGCCGGATGGCTGCTTTTGCTTGATTCCACAGCCGTTGACACCGGCGAACCAACTGCTGAGCCGACGGTACCTCAACCTCCTGTTCTCTCCCTGTCCGAGACGATGTCTTTTGCAGTCGGACTATGTGATGTCTTTGGCCCTGGCGCACATTGGGCACGCCTGGACGTACTCCTTGATGTCTCTCGCCATGGATGGCCACCAGAAGGCGCGTTGTATAAATTGGAGGGTGCTCTGGGTACCGGGGTGTCCTGATAGGGGAGAGGCATGGCCCCATTGCAACACCTTGGTCCTCATGGCGTTGGGCACATGGAGTCGCCCAGGTGGCATATCTGCCGGTTCGGTCTCCATTGCCTGTGCACGGCAAACCTTTGTCTCCAGGTCCTAGTGAAGTGGTGCAATGATCTTGGTGGGTGCGATGACAGGCGCGGGGTCCGCCCAGGGGGTGTCTTACTCATGTTGTTGGGAGAGGGCATCAGCTTTGGTGTTCTTGGACCCTGGGCGGTAGGATAGGTGGAAGTTGTAGTGTTCAAAGAACAGTGCCCACCGCACCTGTCTTGGGTTGAGCTGTTTCAAAATGCAGATCATGATCAGGTTCTGATGATCGGTCCAGGCGATGAACGGCTCCCTGGCGCCCTGGAGCCAGTGTCGCCATTCTTCCAAAGCCCACTTTATGGACAGCAGCTCGCGGTCCCCTACAGGGGTGCAGCTTCTGGTCTGAACCTCGCTGGGAGTGGACAGCTCCGGCACCCACATCTGAGGTGCCCACCTACACAACGAACTGTTTATTTGCATCTGGGTGGAGCAGAATTGGAGCAGTGGTGAACCGGTGGCATAAATCGTGAAAGGCGGTAATGGCAGCAGGGTTGAGGCTGAAGTAATCAGATGATGGTCGAGAGCGGTTAAAGGAGCGGCAACCGTACTGTAGTTCCGGATAAAGTGACGATAGAAGTTTGCAAACCCGAGAAACCGTTGAAGTTGCTTGAGGATCTTGGGTAGGGGCCAATGACGCACAACTTCCAGCTTCTGCAGGACCATGGTCACTCCATGGGGCGAGATGACAAAACCCAGGAATTTGTTGGAGCGCTCATGAAAGGCGCATTTTTTAAACTTACAGTACAGTTGGTTGGCAAGCAATCTCTTAAGGACCGCTCTGACGTGCTGAGTGTGTTCCTTGGCTGTGCATGAATAATTGAGAATATTGTCGAGATAGACAAACACCCACCAGCCTAACATGTCCCTGAGGACATCATTGAACTATTGAAAGGCGGCGTGTGCATTACAGAGTCCAAATGGGATAACCAAACTTTCATAGTGTCCAGTGGGGGTGATGAAGACCGTCTTCCACTCATCACCCTCTCAGATGCGCACCAAGTTGTAGGCGATCCGGAGGTCCAACTTTGTGAAAATGGTGGCACCAGAGAGGGCGTCCAGGGCTGCATTGGTAAGAGGCAATGGGTGCCGGTTCTTGATGGTGATGTTATTGAGCCCCCGATAGTTGACACAGGGGCGTAGATCGCCGCCTTTTATGTTCATGAAGAAGAACCCCGCGACGGCAGGCAAGGAGGAGGGCCGGATGATGCCATGGCGGAGGTCGTCGGAATTTTCCTCCATCGCCTGCGTCTTGGCGGCGGAGAGCAAGTAAAGATGACCGCGAGGAGGGACCGAACCTGGCTGAAGGTCAATCGCCAGGTCGTAGGGGTGATGAGGAGGAAGGTGTATGGCTCGTCTTCTGCAGAACACTTCAGCCAGGTCCCTGTAGGCAGCAGGGATGGTGTTGGTGTCGACATCGGGGGCTTCGAACTCCCTAGAACACGTCCCAGCCGGAGCCCGCAGGCAGAGTTCGGTGCAGGTCGGCCCCCGCTGTAGGATCCTGTTTTGTGTCCAGGAAATGAGAGGGTCATGTTGGAGCAGCCATGGGTGTCCGAGGATGATAGGGGAGATGAGATGGAGGTGAGGTGAAACTGGATCCGTTCTTGATGTTGGTCTATGACGAGGGTGATGGGCTGAGTCTGAGTGGTGATGGGGCTGGAGGAAAGGGGCCAACCGTCGACAGATGTGATTCGAACGGGCTGGGATAACGCCTGGGATAACGCCTTTGGCATAAGAAGAGTCAATAAAGTTAGCTGCGGCACCGGAGTCGATGAACGCAGTACTTCTGACCCGTTTGTGGCCAAACTGGAGGTGTACTTGCACCGTGAGATGGGAAACACTGGATGTCGTGACCGAGAGGCGGAGGGGGGCCGTCTGCTCTGTCGAGCTGCTCTGTCTGCTCACCGGGCCTGAGCGTTTCCCGGGCGAAGAGGGCAGATGACACTGTGGTGCGCCGCTGATCCACAGTAGGCGCAGAGCCCCTCTCTGAAGTGCCATTCCCATTCTGCAGCAGTCAAGGAGGCGCGTCCTAATTGCATGGGTTCCCCAGCTCCGGTTTCAACCACGGTGG
>JAAGKR010002382.1:892-95765 GCA_011419295.1 Clarias macrocephalus
ATTTTAGTAGTGAATTTCAGATGTAAAACAAAGCGTAAATCCTGCACTTGAGTAAAAGCAGAAATTCACTAGGGCAAGTATTACTCAAGTAAAAGTGGAAGCTATCCATTTAGATGTATACTTAAATAAAAGTACAGAAGTACTCAGCTTCAAATTTTCTTAAGTGTCAAAGTACAGGGCTTGTATGAGCTCAAAGTAGCATTTTTTCGTAGTAAAAAATCTCTCTCTTTCTCTCTGCATCCAGATTGTGAACGTGCTGTTTTTGTTGTAGTCTGTAATCAGTTCTGCTTCTGATTTGAAACACCCGGTACAAGGCCTGTCGCACAATTACTTATAATAGTCATCAGGTAATCAGGTGAAATTCCTGCTCCGAATACTCCACACCAATGTGGTTAGTTACGTACAAGATATATATTGGCTGTACTTTTGGGTGAAGTACAAGTCAAAATTGTATATTCTATTAAAACTACTCAAGTGAAGTACAAACACATAAAATATGAACTTAAAGACAGTAACAAAGTAAATTTAATCATTTACCTCCCAGAAAGAAAAAAAGCATTCTTTACTATATAAGCAAGGGCTTATATCCAGTCCATTCAGATTTCTCTCCTAGTGTGACCTCATACAGTATATAAAAAAGACCCTCCCCTGACTGAACGCTCAGCTCAGCTTGGTTAACTTGGTTAAAAAAAGAGTATAATATGTGACCTTTAAACAGATAAGCCCCAATACACAGATTCACATGATTATAACCCTTAGGCTGTGTGAATCTACAGTCAGGGAAAGAAATGAGCCTCTACATGTAGTTCACACCTTTGCCTGTTCGTTTGACCGATTGGTTGAAACTCATTTCTATAGTTTATTTTTTCTTGAAAGAGAAGAACAAAGTTTTAAAGTATTAAACAGTTTTTTTTATTTATTATTTTTTTTTATCATCTGCAAATTTTTCACCCACCCACCCGTGTTTTACTTATCATACAGTTACCAACCATAGAGGATGAAGCCTAACACGCACACTTCCCCCTCCTTGCATTACGGCAGTATAACACACATGGAGGAAAACATGATCTGCCTTATTCAACATAAACAATCTCTCGATTGCCTAGTGTCGCCGTGATTGACAGCGGAAAGAGTCCGCCATCCCTCTAACCCACTCGGCACAGCCAATTTTGCTAGCTTGGCTCTTGTCCACAGACGACTGTGGCATCTTCGGGGATTGCGAGTTCACGTCCTGATGATGCCACTGCCGGGTGAACTCTTTCCTGTTGCACCACTTCGAGAGCCCCTGGTGTAAACTTTTAATTCCACTTTATGTTTAGCTGTGCTGCTCTTTTGGTCTCCATCCAATCCTCAAGGGCTGTTCACTGCTGTCGGATGTTCTCCTTGTAAAAAACAAACAAACAAACAAAACAAAACCAAAAAAAAAAAAAAAACCTTTAATTTCACGGGCACTTCTTCCATCATGTTCACATGGTAGAAACAGGGTTATATAAACCAGTACTGTGTTAGAAAAGCAGGAAACGCTCCGTACAAGCCTATTCTTCCAAGGTCTGGGCCTTGATTACAATATAATAAGTGTGCAATATAATCTGTAGTATTCTCCACACAGATGGAAATGGAGGAGGTCAGAGAGCCGGTGTGTTGAAATCGTTTTTCACCACCCCAGGTTGTTCAGTGTACAGATAGAGAACAGATGATAAAGCAAATAGAAGTACAACCTTGTATTAGCTGGCTGATTTACTTTCTTGCTCTCCAGGGAAAGTGTAAATGGAGAATGGAAAAGTGTGTGGGATCATGTGTGCATGTGTGTCAGAGAGAGAGAATCTGAACCAAATGAATTCTCTGTGCTTCTGTGTGTGTGTGTGTGTGTGTGTGTGTGTGTGTGTGTGTGTGTGTGTGTGTGGGTGGGTAGGGAGTCACATTCATCTCTATTAAACTCAAAAATCTGATGCTGCTTATTTTTTTTTCCACTCCAACACACAGAACCAAAGTTCTCTGCGTGCATGTAGACAGTCTGACTAAGCATTCGTTAAGCATTAACACATTAGAGGAACTGATCAAACAGTTTGTTGTGGAGGATCAAAGTCATCAGCATGATTTTTTATTTTATTTTATATGCAGTACTGTGCAAAAGTCTTGTGCCAGCCCTCGTTTCTTTATGTTAAATTATATTAAATGATGTAGATTAACTTTTGTAGGGAACGAATGTTTTACTGCAAAGCGGTTGTGCGTGTAACCACCTCAGCAGCAACCTCATTTCCCCTCTCACCTATTCCAACCACTCAGCATTCAGCATCAGCAGTATACTAATGACTGACCTGATCATCTTTCACCATCTGCATCTGTTTCTCACAGTTTTGTGTCTTAAATTAGATTTATTTTTCATGCTTGAGTAATTCATAGATCACTGGTCAGGTACAGGGACTGGATAGAAAATGTGAACCAAGGTTGGCTCTTTGGAAAGGAACCATAAAGAAATGATGGGTGTCAAGACTTTTGCACAGTTCTGCAGTCACTTCAATTTGCTTACCCCCATCTACCAGGTGCGCAGTAGCGATTATAGAGCAGCCAGTTTAGCTCGTGACGATCCTTGGTCGGCTGTCTGGGATGGTTATAGAAAACATCTCACCAAGATTCCTCACAAGTTTGCTGTGACACCAGGAGGCAATGTTTACATTAAACAGCCATGTTCTCCACTTCCTGCTGTGCGCCGTGTCGCTCTTCTTTCTCTCACTCTCTTTTCCAACCTTCTTGTCTTTCCCTAGCTGGCATACGCTCGGTTAGTCACTGCAGATGTTGCTGTAATGATGCAGAAGGCTTTCACACAATCAGACAGAATGGGAAAGTGAGCCAAGCGAAATTAGTCAAAATTACTTTGTCATTACCCCCCTCATTGCTCCTGTAAGTAGTCTGTATTTTCCTACAATTAGCCGACAGGAGCGGATGTGGTGAAACACTACTTTTCTCCTGTCTCTCTCTCTCTTTCTCCTGCTCTACCTTTGACATTCGTCTGATTGTTTAAATGATGAAAACAAAACCATGTACAGATGTTAAGCGAATGTACTGCTTCCTTTCTTTCTTTTTTTTTTCTGATTTTGTCTGCTTACTTAGTCACAGAGACGCTAATTGCTGAGTGGGCAAAGATGTCTCCGAGATGATACCCAGCTGTGCACCAAATCTCTCTCACACCCTCTTTATCTCTCTCTTTATTTCTCTCTCTCTCATTCCCTCTCTCCCTCTTTCATTTTCTAACTCGCTAAGTCTATTGGGAGCTAATTATTGAACAGTCGCTGATTAGCAAGGTGTGCTTTTTTTCTTCTTCTTCTTCTTCTTCTTCTTCGGATTGGATTTAGAGCTCCTGGCATTAGCAGTCAGACCAGGCGGTACTGTACTTTCCCTGTTCGTGACGAGTGCATCTGGGCCTCGGGTGACATCACCGAGCCTCTTATTACAGATGTGAAATGTGAAAACTTACAATTCATACACAAACAAAATTTGAACATTTCAGACAAACTAATTTGCATGACAGAAACGAATGTTCCAAAACCAGCTTCTTGCGTTTTTCAGTTGTTTTATGAACTTGACTTTTTTTGCACCATGTTCAGGTTCCACAGAGAGTCACTTATTGGGGTGGGGTCATTCATTTATAAATTTTCTATACTGCTTATTCTGTGCATGGTCACAGGAAGCCTGGAGCCAATCCCGCGAGACTTCAGGCACGAGGGGTGTCAGTCAGGCATGGGCTTTAGATTTAGTCAAAGGTCTATTGGATTGACAGATGCATGTCGTATAAAGTCGCCAAAATGCGTCTCAGACCCTGTCGAACATTTTGAGTGATCAGATATAAAATTCCTGAAAGTGTGTTTTAGGTACATTTGAACGCTTCCACAGCAGAATGACAGAACTTTATTTTTGTTTTCCCTTAACATTCACTTTTTTCTTTCCAGTTTTGAGATGTTTTTTTTTTTCAGAAGAAGCAAGAAGTATTGCGAACTGACAGAGAATATTTTATGCATGCTTTCTTTGAGTCACAAGGGTGTTAAAAAGCACAAATGTTATCTCTACCGTGACCAGGAAGGCACCGTTCACAGTGACCAAGGTGCAACTGCTCTGCTTTTCTTAAAAATAAGCACTAAAGTAGGTTTGAAAAATACACACATTTCATTCCTCAATCACTTTTTTCTTTCAAAGGTAAGTGTCGTCTCTTTCCTTGTCTTCGTGTGCAACAACTAATGCTAATTCCTGGTATTCGCGAGTACACTCGACTAATAATGCACGATTCCAGTTCATTATGTGTCAACTGCAGAAATTAAACTATTAAGCGCTAAGGAAATGTGAACGGAGATTTGAAAAGGTGGTAAAAAAATAATAGAAAACACCACAGAGCAAGAGGATGACTTACCTATGTATGTTATCAAATGCTTTCCGGACAGTATTTATACTCGTAACAGTCTAGATTGAATCGAAGTACCGCGAGTGAACAAGTAGCAAAGGGAAGCATTAGACTGTCTGCGAGTGGAGCAGCTTCACCTTTGCAGGAAAAGAGCACATTTGTATTCAAACTCACAGCTCACTGCCGTGCCATAATCTCTACACTCTGCTCAATGAACCTGAATGTCTCTGTTAAAATCCCCACATTAGCCATCATTAAATATTTCCGAAAAAGCCATACAAGATGTGTAATAAATATCACAATAACAAAATTACAAACGATCAGCTAAATGTGCTGTTGTGGCAACTGGAGCACATCTGTGCGCTCTCACAGATAAGCCGTTAGCATTTGGTGACAGACCACTGATTCCAGAAATGATAACATTTTTAGCAGCTCATGCACGGCACTCAGATTTCTTATCAGCGCGGGAAACGTACCAAATACTGTATGGCAAACACAACGGACACTGACTCGCAGGTTACATGTGAAATCGGTGTTACCTTTTCCAGGCTTTACGGCTAAGAATTTATAACTCGTTAGTAGAAACCGGGGAAAAAATAATTCAGGTACGTTTCAGGATACTGCAAAATCAATTTGTTTTCAAAAGTAACATTTATATACGTTTGCATTTGAAGTGTGAAAATGCTGCCATTCCTCTAAAATCCTGCAGGTGGTGCATGTTTAACTATTCGTACAGCACAGTAGCCTAAGTATTGCTAAGTCTGTTTAGAAAACTATGGGGAATATATACAAATCAAATTGACACCTACTGTAGGTATCATGATAATATGGTACAGTAGCAGGAGGTCCCTGGTGATTCCCATCCCTACTCATCTGTAAGCTGAAATACTTGTTTTGTATATTTATGATTTACTACATTGTGGTGCAAATGTCTGAGACCATAATGGAAATCCTTGCTTTTTTCTGGAAATAATAAAAGAACTTTTTAGAATTAAATTTTTTTTAAAACACACAAGGAAAATGTTTGATATCGTGTATACAGTTCACAAACTTAATCCATTCCTACAGTACGTTCTGGCCGTAACCCGATTTGGTCATAGACTGATTCAGTTTTTTCCACAGGAATACATGTAAATAAAATTTATTTGTTCTCCATCACTATGACCGATATTTAACCCCTCATGTATTTTGTTTATATCAGAAAATATAAAACAGAGTATGAAAAAGCTTTAATTATACAAAAATAATACAGCACTAAATATAAATATAAACTGTACAGGAGAGAGTGAACACTTCATTTTCACATGTATTGTTTGCGCACCTTTCTTAGGGAGACTCGCGACGTGAATGAATGCAGGAGAAGATGATGTTTCGGGAGGAGGAGGTTAGTGTTAGGAAGGAGAGTCCCCTTCCATAATAACACTGGGTCATTCTCCTTCAGGGGTTTTCCCTCTCTTTTTTGTTTCGTGGCCGCTGGTTTCACTAAAAATCTATCCAAAGACTTTGGTTTCTTCTGCGCTGCACAAAAATAGTTCATAAAGAGTAGTACTGTAGCTTGGGCTTGGCCGTCACTCCACTTCGCACAGAATTATTTTATCATGTACGCGACCCATAACCGCGGACTGAGCAAGACCGATGCTGGGCGACACATTCATGCCTTTGTTCAGCTGATAGCGGTAGCTTGGGACGGCGGTTTCTGGGTCGTGTTCTGAGGAGGAGTTCATGAACATAGACAAATTTTAGCCATATTTTTGGGTTGTAAACAGATCTAGACGTACTCTGGGGCGTTCGTTAACCGAGGTTCCACTGTATTTCATATTCAAAGTATTGCAATATTTCTAATGTCAGTATATTAATCAAACCACCTGGCCAAAAATTAAGTCACTGTTTCAAAGCGTCAAAATATTGAGCTGCATCAAGCAAAGAAAACAACTCATTGTAACTGGATTGAGAACTGTCCAATACATTATTTAAACCAGATATGATAGTGCTGAAGAAAAAAATAATTATGACTAGAGATCACTTAAACACCCGATGAAGTTGCATCATAGAATCCGACAGCAGAAATCACACCCATGTTTAATAGTGACAGTAAGAGCATTTTCAAACACAGTGATCTCACAGGATTAGGACTAAACAGCGGGGTGGCCGTAAGAGTGCATAGTGGCCACTGTACAAGCATCTGAGGAGCTTATGATCTGTGGTTGCTTTAGTTGGTCAGGTTTAGACTCAGCAATGTTATGCAGCAATAAAATGAGGTCAGCTGATGACCTGGATGTACTGAATGACCAGATTATCACATTTATGGAGTTTTCCTCCCCTGATGGCACAGGCATGTTCCAGGACTCAGAAAGCATCGTTCTAGGAGCATGACGAATCATTTTCACACACGACGTGGCACGTGTAATCAAAGCTTAAATGTGGTCGGACAAAACAGTGTGCGACAAACCACAGACAGTGTACATATATGATATCGCCCGTGTTAATTGCTTTGCACAAAAGGTCAGATTTATATTGTTTTTCCATTCTATTGAAGTGCGGCCATTTCAGACGATGCGCTAATGAATTTGACCTAGCGTGAAACACAAACTACACAAGTCCATGCCAGCTTGATTAAAGCAAACTCATTGTATACTAAGAAAGCCTAAAATTCTTCTCAAAGTTTTTTTTTCTTACCTTGTATCACATCATATCATTTATAATGAAATTTTATGTATTAAATTAGAAAAGAATGCAAAATAAACACTTTTTTCCCCCTCTAATGCTCTCAGTCTTTTGCTTCCCGCTGTATATCTGTGCACATCAACTTTTTTTGCTTCAGAGTCTAGCTTGACTCATTGCAATTTTAGCTACTTCAAGTGCCAAAAAGACGTGGATCTAAAAAAGCTTTGCTGGTGTTGCAGAGCCACTGTTCCTTCCTGTCATTCCGGAACGAAGCTCTTCCAGCGGCAAGGACCGGGTCACGTTTCATGGAGCCGGGGAAAGGGGGGAAAAATAAATAAAAATATGCAAGGTCCACATAAAGCAGAGCAACCAGATACCTGGAAAGGTGGAAGCCAGCGTTGTCAGAGACAGCGATATGAGCTCGGGATATTCATAACAGGCTGCCGCACACGTACGACTCCTCACATGATGTCAGGGTCGATGGAGTGTAATGCATCTGTTTCCCTTGTGCTAGAAATAGGCAGAAGTGCTGATCTGTGTCATCTGATGCTCTCAACATGCAGACATAATTAAGATGCCATATAGATACAGTTTAATTGTGATCCAGAAACAATACTGCACGTCTGTAAATATGTTTTTGTTTTACGATAATCGAGACCAGGTATGGAAAAACACTATACAAACCAGTTTCTGATCATCTGAGCACTTTGAGTAATCATGACCAGTAGTGAGACTGTACTCTGTCGTCAGTCTGGTGCTGCTATAATCAGACTTTGCTTTAGAACCAGATTGCGTGTTACTGTAACCAGCTCCTTCACACTCGCACGGTTTCCACACTTGGAGGCAGCGGGACACACAAAAGGTGTGAGAGAATAGATCGTGCCCCCTCTTTAAAAAAAAAGAAAAACAACAAAACAAAATCCCCCCCAAAAAAACACTCTATCCAGCAGGGGGATTTGCCTCTTATAGCATTCCATCTTCCCAAAATAACATACGTTTTGGTGGGATGCGGGGGTAGGAATGAATTTCAGCCATGCAGCTAAAACGATTTGGTGCCAAGCTGGGGGGACTTGCGTGCGTCATTCCAAAAATATCTTCGTTGACGTCATGGCTCCAAGCCCAATGTGTGTGTGTATATGCGTGTGTGCGTGTGTGAGGCTTCAGCGGCCCGTGCCAGCATCTTGTGGCGTTTGCTCTGTGCCACTGAGTGTCCACTTTGCAAATGAAAAGCCACACCACAAGACTGCATGGCATTTAGTCCTGTGTCCTTTCCTGGTACTGTGTGTATATATATATATATATATATATATATATATATATATATATAAATGTCTGATTTACGCCACACCGAATCTTCTTCGTAATTTCAGCGTGGCTTTATTTTGCTCACAGGTGTCTCCTGCAGGTTGTGAGTATGGTGTGTATGCTGATGTGTTATGGGATAGAATAATATTAAAGAACCACCCTGTGTCTCCTGTTTCCGCAGGTCATGCCCGTCTCCATAAGACCATCCAAGCCCTGATTTCACCCTGGAGCCAGATATATAGTGGCTAGATTATTAAAAGGAAATCAAATTGCCCAAGATTGTTTCATCTTCCTATTGCACAGTTTTCCTGGTGCACACACACACACACATACACACACACGGATATCACGGAGCACACATTTAAAGGCGTTCTATATTTAGTTTCCCACATGTGCACGCGTTGATAGCAGCGTGTGCGTATATTTATTAGCCAAGGCGAAGGATTTCGCTTTGCATCATGCAGCGAAAGCTGCGCTCATAAGCTTGTGCACGTTTACTGGCAAATCACTGCTGGCTGCCTCCCTGCCAGAGCTGGTTATCTCTATCGTGACCAAGAAGGCATCGTTCACAGTGACCGAGATGCAACTGCTCTGCTTTTCGTCTGTACTAAAATGGTGTTGAAAAATACACACGTTTATTCCTCTATCACTTTTTCCTTTCAGAGTTAAATGAATTCGGTAACTCATTCCTTTATAATGCAATGGCTTATCAAATGATCAACTCATCTATTCGTCCTCTATATAGCTTATCCTGTACAGGGTCGCGGGCCTGGAGTCTGTCCCAGGAGACAGGGTGTGAGGCGGGGTACACCCTGGACAGGGTGCCAGTTCATCGCACGGCGCGCACACACACATATAACGGGCTTATCTGTGAGCAGTAGAAGGAAACCGGGGTATCTGAAGGAAACCCATCAAGCATGGGGAGAAAATGCAAACATAAGCACACAGATCCGAGGCGCAAACGCTGAAGGTGCTAACCACTATGACACTGTGCCGCCTTTTGGACATCTTGTTAATTAAAACTAAAATTCTTACTGTAGAAGGCCATAAGATCATAAATATCCAGCTACATGAAATTCCTTGCATTCAGAGAGGTAGATAAGCAGTTAACACATCCAGATGGTGACAACAGTTAGCTTCTTTTTTTTTCTGGATGCATACGAATATGAAAAAGTGGCACCGATTTAAAATGGTTATGGTTATGTTTTGCCACCATTTATAAGAAACAATAGAGAATAGTCGAGTTAAAAAAAGTCACGACTGTAAGAGAATGTTCAATGTGATTCTCACTCTACTATACCATTTAAAATAACCTTTGTGCTGTGATGCTTTGGGGAACTTTGGTTTCCCCCTGGTTTTATAGTCAACTTCTTTCTCATTAATCAGAGCAAAGAGCAAACAAATTGAAAATCTGACTCCTCCGTTTCTCAACGAGCTGCTACCGTATAAGACAAACGATTTACAGGAATGCATGTGATTGGACAAGCTGCAACAGAAGACGTGCTACATGGCTCATGTAAAAATAATTGCAGCAGAGTTTCCTTTATCGGTTCTGCTCCAGTATGTTTTGATTGCTTGGACCGATTTGTCACTCGATGTCAGGTCTCCTCTATTGATCGAGACCGTGATTGGCATTTTGACTAAACCCCACAAAGTCTTTGATGCGAAAGCCGAGCTTAAACAGGAAGCTAACGTCTTTGTAAAGAATCAGTATGTAGAGTTCTACAGGGTGTCTGAAACGCCAGGAATCGACCGGAGCATGTCAAATAAACATGTCGATGTGAATATGTAGAGAAATATCATCATCACTACCACAAACATTACTTTTAGTCAAATTTTAGTCCCAATGGTTCTTGCCTTTTAAGAAACACTATATAATCACATGATTATTAAACATCATTGGAAAAATGGTAAAGAAACAAACCTTAATGATATTCATTATATGGTTCTATAATTCACATTCCTTTCTATCCAAATGGACATCCACTATATGGCCTAAAATATGTGGATATTTTTCCATATGTGGTTCTTTCCTATTCTGATGCCACGAGGAAATTGTCTAGAATGTCTTTGTATGTTGTAACATACAGTTTCCCCTCACTGAAACAGATACCCCTTTTCCGCCAGAGCAGTTCCTGAGCTGGTTCTGAGCCGGCGGCAAATTTCGAACCAGGTCTTTTTTTTCAGACAACCAAAGCTCTCAGAAAAAAAAAGAAAGAAAAAAAAATATATATATACGTTTTCATGGCGGCGCCAACACTTTGCTCGGCTAGAACAAAAGAAAACGCTTACACCAGAGGCTGTGGGGTGGAATTATCCACCCCACACGACCATGACTAAAAGTTGTGACCACCGTCTTAGTGTATTCACATGTACTGTATCATTGTATGTATCATAAAAGATTAAGAAATTGGATTTAAAATGCGATAGGTAACTTTCCAGTAATGTTGGTTTCATTCTAATGTAGACAGTGATTTTATGATGTGATTCTCTAGCCCATTCAATAAACAAAGCCGGTTTTGCTATTGAATCAGCTCTGAACCGGCACTAGCACCAGGCCTAACTGAGCACCTCGTTCACTTTGATGGAAAAGTGGCATAAAAGGCACAAACCTGTTTCAGCATGACACTACCCCTGTGTACAACACAATTCCTATGCTGTGCCAAAGTTGGAGTGGAAGAACTCGAGTCCTGACCTCAAGCACACTCAGCACATTTGGACTTCACCCCAAATCTCCTCATTCAACATGAGCAAATGAGCATATCCCCACATGAAAGCTCCAAAAACCAACAAGAACATACTGTATATGTATGTATTGTAAATCTCATACACATGTTCATCATTTTATTTTAATTTAATGAATTTAATTTACAGTAGATAACCAGATCTCTTACAGTAGCATTTTGTTGGTGTGTAATGGCCGGGCACAGGTTATGAATATTGTCACTTCTGTGTGTTTCGAATTGAACCCATAAAGCATTTGTAGATCGTTTGCTTCATCTGATCGGATCTGATTGCCGACACTTAGCACTTCTCACGTCTCCTGCAGTTTTTAGATGGTTGAGGCAAACCAAGTGGAGAGCTTCTTAAATTATTGAAGACTGAGTGAGGACGTATGCATGTGGAATAACTGAGTGGTGGCACTTTGATTGGTGGCATTCATTAGGAAGTAGTGACTGGAAAAAAAAAAGCAGTGCATTTACATGCATATTTTCATATGAAAACCACGTCCATGTGATGCTATCTCGCTCTCTCTCTCTCTCACACACACACACACACCCACCCACACGTGCGCACACATACCCCTCATAATCTGCAGTTTTACAGATGAGAGCAAGTAAATGAGATTGAGTGAGGAGGGAATCCATGCATGAAAAGGGCATCCTAAATATGTAATGGTGTGGTAATCGAGCTCGCATGCTTGCAGGTGTTAATACGTCTGTTAGCCATCTGTTAGCATGCAAAGAAGGATGTCACGAATTTTATTTAAGGAAAAAAAAAAGTCTCTTGTATCTCAGGCAGATTGTGGGCCTGATGAAGGAGCATGAATATGACTGTGAGCAGCATAGTGACAGTGATGAGTGTTAAAATGACCACTTGCTGTCAGTGCTGGATGGGGCAGCGTGTGAGCTGCGTGAATATCGCTTGCGTGGCAGGTCTGAGGTGCGCTGATAAAGAGCAGCTGTAAGCTGATAGGCTAGTTTCTCATGGCTATCATAGCTGCTTTTTTTTATTCTGCTCGATAAATGTAGAACAGTTATCGACTGCAGAAGTTCCAGGTCAGAGGATGTGGACAGTAAGCAAGCCTTTTGTTATATAGTTTATCTTGCCACTATCATATTTCGACTTATTGATTTGCGTCATTTGATGCAAGAGTTATGTCAATGCATGCAAATACAGATTAATAGGCGTTTGGTGTTATTGCAGGAGAAGGCAAGGAATTGCACCTGTGATGATCATTATTAAGGGGGCATTTGTATGAGCCTGGTAGTCTGAGGTGCCGCACAGGACGCATGATGAAATATTTATGGCCGCCATAATTTCAAGGAGGCCGTATTGCAGTCATTTCAAAGGAACTAAATGGAGAACCACAGAACATAATGCATTATTATGATTCGAACCCTTTTTATGCATGGTTTTCCTCGTTCTATATTATGTCACTCATAAATGCTTGCCATTAAGCCAGAGGATCATTTCATATCATCGCAGGTTGGAATGAATACTTCTCACGAACATGACCGTATTTCCTAAGGCGCATTGTGCAGGCCGCATTGTAAATTCACTCACAATTCACAATACCTGCGAGGCAGTGCCAGTCAGCCCAGCATTGTGCGAAACGTGTGCCAAAGCCCTCAGGAAACTCAATGCAGCGCAAAACAGGTGGAAAACGATGGTGGAGTTTCTCAAAAAAAAAAAAAAGAATTTAATGAACAGAAAACAGATTATAGGTATGGAGCTAATATTGTGCTGCTAGCACAAGGGATAGTACCAAATCAACAACTCTAATGTACTGTATGGTATCTTATCAGTATCTATCTGTCTGTCTGTTATTTTCTATCATAAAATAGGCTTGCCGAAATAAGTCTGAAGTAAACAAAATCAGCATTCATTCAGCTGACATTTCCAGTAATTACATTATTATCATTCTAATTACTATTAATGATGTATTACTCCGGCATATCTAGATGAACGTGGCAGAAAATGAAGCAGCCGTACCATAATTATCATGACAAATTATGTCCCAATATGCTTCACCATCATGTGTTTTTTAGAACTTTTTTAACATAAAAACTACAAAGTGACTGGAGGCAGTCACTTCAAAAGAATTCGAAAACTTCAAAGAGTTTTGAAATGTAATATTTTAATTATTTAAAATTTTTCAGTATCTATCTATCTATCTATCTATCTATCTATCTATCTATCTATCTATCTATCTATCTATCTATCTATGAGGGGCCTTCAAGTCAAACTGGGACTTGTCATTGGGAAATTTCTCATGAATGAAAGCATACAATAAAACCATTGACATCAGAGCCCAATGCAGTCGTTTCTGTGAACATTTAGTGAGTGGAATGCCTGATCCTTAAAAATCGGTGGATAACTCGTGCAAGAGATGCATCTATCTGTGGGAACTGTACATACAATCAGCAGTTACAAATTATAGAAACTTGGGTCTGAGTTATTACCACATTTTCTGTACAGTCCGGACTTCGCTCTAAGCTATTTCCACACATTTGGGCCATTAAAGGAGTTCATGGGAGGCCAGATGTGAAGTAGGCAGTCCAATCCGAGGTCCGGCGTACTGAGGAAACCCTCTACCTTTATGGTATACAGGCACTAGTGAAGCATTAGAATAAGTGCATTAGTGTAGCAGAAAAAAGGTAGTTTTACTTTCATGACTGTGTTCTGTTATTCGGACAATCGAAAGACTTTGACTTGAATGCCCCTTGCATTAATCTATCGATCTATTAGTTTATCTTTTAAAATAGGCTTGGCAAAAGAAAACTGAAAAGACTTCCACCCGCATTTATTCAGTTCACATTTTCAATAATTGCATTATTATCATTCTAATTACTATTAATTATATATGATCAATTATAATCATTAGCAAGATCTTAATTAAGCGGGTTTATATCTGATTATTATCGACTGACGGAGAGCTCTGTCAGAAAGACACATTGGAAAAAAAATGCTCCCGAAGCGTCTGGATTAAAAAGCAGGACTACCCGTACAGTACTTTCTCCCCTCGGTTACTTCGAAGCAATCTGTCGAGGTTGAGTCACAGTCACCCCTCGCCGCTTGCTTCCTGCCCGCTGACCGCATGCTTCAGCACACCACTGCTTATCTAGATGAGCATGGCAGAAAATGAAGCAGCCTTGCTACAATTATCGTGATAAATTATGTCCCAATATGCTTTATCATGATATCTTTTTATTACTTTTTTAACATTAAAAAAGCAAAGTGACTAGAAGCAGTTGAGTTCTTTAAATATATATGATATTATAATCATTGTAAGTATTCGAAGATTTCTTATAAACCAAGTGTTATATAAATGAAATATCATCAGATATGTTTTCTGGTACTACACTGCAGGTCATTTGCTAACAAACCTATATATTCTGGCACGTACAGTATCATGTATCATAGAAATGCTTTTGAGAATCGTGATATGATTTTTTTCATCATACCTCTAGTTTAATTTTACCGTAGTGCAACTGGTCAATTTAATTTTTTGTTAACATCTTGTATCTGCAGACTCAATAAAGCTTTGGCTGACTCATTCCCAGTGTCTCCCCAACATACACTGGTTCAAATTCAGGCCAAGACAAGCTGTACTCCGAAATTGGCCCAATTTCTCGATTGATGCTGCTCCAAATGATTGTGTGCCAGTGTAGTGCACACCACAGCATGCTTCATACTGCCAATAGCATCGCACAGAGCTCCGAGCTGTTCTAACTTCTGCAAAACTCAAACGTCTATAAAGAATCCTCATGAGAGGGAAGGTTTTTGCTCGTTTTAAGCTGAAATGTAAACAAGCTATAGCTAAGCACAGAGTTATATAAGTACTGAAGTCACAAACAATGGCTTGGGAAGTTGAATGCAGAGATGGAAAGTATAATTCTGTCGTTACGTTACTTGTTTTAATGTAGTTTGAAATAAATATATTAAATGGATGACCACAGAATTCTTTCTATGGTGCAGGAAGAATCCTTGGCTAGGTCAAGGTGTCTTGACCTAGCCAAGTCAAGAACACCCTTGAGGAGGTAGGTGTGTCATTGTCAAAGTCAAGAGACGGCTTAATGAAGTAAATACAGACACTTCACAACAAGGTGTAAACCATGTAATGCTCAAGAACTGCACGGCCAAATGACAATTTTGACAGGAACTTTTCCAGGTCCTTAAGACTGATGAAACCAAAATTGACTTGTACCAAAATTATGGAAAGATGAAAGTACAGTATAGTGAGAGAAAAGAACAGCTTGTGGTACAAAGCATACCACATCATCTGTCAAACATGGTGGAGGCAGTGTTATGGCATAAGTGTGTATGACTGCCAATAGAATCGGGGCACCGGTGTTCGTTGATGACATAACTAATGATACAAGTAGCAGGATGAATTTTGAAGAGTATAGGGCTTTTCCCTTTACTCAGATTCTGCCAAATGCTGCAAAACTGATTCAATGCAACTTCATACTGCAGATGGATAGTGGTTCAAATAAAAGTGAAACAGGGAAAGCTACCAAAGGAATAAAAACAGAGTGTACGTTATGTGCATGCTAATCATCAGTCAGATTAATTGATCATCAACAGGTGTGCAGACCTCTATGAAAGGAGATCTGGAAAACGTTCATACAATTTGGAGTTTAGTGTTCAATAGTGAGTTGAAAACATTCAATTGCAGTTGAATGCACACGTCCCAGCACATTTACCCCAAGGTCAGACTGTATAAGGCTCAGAAAAAAAAAAAATAATAATAATAATAATATATATATATATATATATATGCAAGAGTTACTTCTCTGACCCTACAGGCCTCACTAAATATGTTAAATGTTAAAGTTAATGACAGCAAAATTAGAAGAAGACTTGAACAAGTACAGTTTGTTTGGAAGGGCTGCCAGGAGAAAGCCTCTTCTGTATAAAAACTATACATGGAACAATGTCCTCTGGACAAATGAGACCATAGTGGAGTTGTCTGGCCATAATGCCCTGTACTGTGTTTGGCAGAAACACATCATAGCCACTGTCCACCTAAGCACGGCGGTGAAGGGGTGATGATTTCGGCTTGTTTTTGCTGCCACTGTACCTGGGCACCTTGCAGCTACTGAGTCGACCATGAACTCCCCTGTATACCAGAGTATTCTAGGGGCAGATGGGAGGCATGTACAGTAACAAGACACCGATTCGAATCACACCAGTAAATCTATATCAGAATGGCTGAAAAACAAAAGAATCAAGGTTTTTGAATGGCTTAGTCAAAGTCTAGCCCTCAACCTAACTAAAATGCTGTGGCGTGGCATTAAGCGAATTTTTCAACAACCTCAATGAACTGAAGCAATGTTGTAATGAAGAATAGTATTGTTCATATGATTTGTTCTTTTTGGATTCGTTTATGTTAAACAAATAGTGACACAGATAACTGCTATAATTTTTATTAAAAAAAAAATCCTTAGGATTAAAAGAGGGGTTACTAACTTTTGAACATGACTGTATATTGTCAGAAGTATGGGTAATAAGGTCACTTATTTACTGTAGCACCAGAAGAATTTGATCTAAATCCTAAAGGGGAACTTTAACAAATGTTTATAGGCATTTAGCTACTTTGTATCATCATGATCATTAACAGTGGAGGACTTAGAAATGAAGCTCCTTTTATTATCTTTGTCAGCTTTTGCTGTTGGTTTTCCATGTTGCTTGGTTTCTTAGAAAGAAGCAAGCAATGATTGACCACGTTTGAGGCGTTTTCCACATACAGTAGCATTAGTTTCATACAACCCCCCCCAAAAAAACAAATATGTAGCATGTGGAGAACAACCTGGGCTTAAATGATTGCTCCTAAACATATCAACAGCAACATGGATATTTTGGCCTTAAAGCACAAAATTTGTAAATTGTTCAATTACAAAATATTGAATAGCAAAACTGTAAATGTAACCCTGTCTGCCTTTCCATTTGGGGTAACATTTCATGTAATCTCATCAATTCAGATTAGCACTGTGTGAAATGGAGGCTGTAATTCTCTTGAGACAGGCCATTTAACAGATTTAATGAGAAGCACTGCTACCATGTCATGTTCCAAGCTGTCATGTTGGGGAAATAGAAGGGGGAAAAAAAAAAAACGTATTTCTTACAGCTTATTCTTGTGACCCATCAGTCCTGTCTCCTCTTTTTGAAAGCGCGTAATGCTGACTCTTGAGGCGGAAGACTGCTATAAACTGCAATGGAGACCCCTTCTGTAACCTTTGAGTTTAGCCCGGGTGCAAAGGGGAGGATGAAATAAGACATGAAAGACATATTAGTTCCCTTGTCAACAAGTAATTCTGCTCCGTCACCTCAATTCGGGGCTGTCCGAAACATTGACTAGGCTCCGTCAACATTTATCCAGATTATCATTGCCCATAGTCGCTTGGGAAATATTCTCCGTCCTGCTTCTTTTCACTTTACATGCTCATAATCCTGGGAGTAGACAGTCTTCTCGTGGACTCGCTATCATTTTAGTCACTACTAGAGTCATATTCATTTCACCGTACTTCTTCTCACATGCTCGTTCTTTTTTTTTCTTTCTTTTTTTTGTTCCCCCTTAAATAATCTTCAGATACTTGAAGAGAAGATTAATTGTGTCCATTGTGCATGTGAGCTGATATTCTCTGCTTACATCCATCTTGGCCTTTCTGTCCCAGCATCCTGTCATGTGACTCCTCAGAGCTTTGTGAATAGTTTCTTGAGAAAAGGAATGAAGAAAGCAGTCAGCTGTAAAGCCTAATGAAAGTCTTTTTCTCTCTAAAGGCTTTGGCTAATGTAAAATACTGCTCAGAGGACAATTGGTCTTTCTGCACTGATAAAATAACTCATTTTAAAGGGAAGCGTTTGATAATTGAAAGTGATGGAAGGGAACAGTGTTGGAATGGGCAGCACTTCTTGCACTTCTTCACTTGCAGTACTTCTGCCTACTTTTCCCCTGTTATATTTAAAAATTTCAATAAATCACATTGATTCATTGTGATTCTCTCTTTTTGTGTGCACATACTGCTTTTTATTCATCACAAGCATTTGCCTGCAGCTGAAGCGTTTTCCATAGCGCTCGTCTGCGTGCATTGTCTGACGCATCGTGCTGATTAAAAAAAAAAAGAAAAAGAAAAGAAGAAAAAAAAAAAAGATACTTTCTCATGCAGCGTGACTGCTTGTTTGCTCTGGAGATTGCAGAGTTATTACTGAGCAGCCTGTCTAGCTTACTGATGATGAGACCAGGCTTTAGGAGAGAGCATGTTTAGGACAAAAGGATCCCATCAAAGAGTTATAGGAAAACTCTCACACAATCAGACTTTTTTTTTTCCTCCTCTCCGCTCTCTCTCTCTCTCCTTCTTCTCTTTCCTGCTCTGTCAGGCTGTCTCTAAAATAAGAGGGAGAGACAAAAAGGGTGTCGTTCTGAATGTATCACCCCTCAATCAATACCCTTTCGACTATATCCGAGCTTAGTGTTTAACACAAACTGCTGCTGTGGTATGGTGCTGATTATTTGAGAGTAAAGCTAGAGGAAATATGTTTTTTTTTTTCTCTAGTCGATATGAGAACATGGAAATAATAGAGGCCATAATACAAAAAACAGAGCTGTTTACACAATGTCTGTTTAATGTAGTTATTGTAAATGACATGTTTTGCTCTGTGGTCCTATTCTTTTAATTAAGTATATGTATGGAAAATAAACATAATATATTTTTCTAAGAATAAAGAAAAAAAAAACCTCATATAATATATTCTGAATCGTGTCTAGTCTTAAATCCCTGACAAGCAGTCGCTCATTTGCTCCTGCTATAGTTTGGTAGCTACAGTGCCAATAACCAAAAACAGGTATTAACAGTACTAACTGACACAACTAACTATTATTATATAGCAGTGATTATTGTCATGTTTATTCCTCCTAAATCCTTTGACTTAAAGACCTCGGCCCCGTGTGGCTAAGCATTAGGATCTAGTTCGTACTCTTGAATGAGTCAAGGCCACATGTGTTTTTTATTTATTATTTTTTTTATTGGGAATGTCACCAGACGGACTTAGCACAATGGCTTTATACTGTCAGGCCCATACATTTTGAAACGCAGATCAGCTTTTTTGGCATTTTGCTATCTCTCAGAAGGGTTTATTTATTTATTTATTTATTTTCAGCCTAATGATGGCCTCCTTCACTTGCATAGACACCTCGCATGTTAAGAGTTTGAGTGAACAGCCACCAAATGTAAATGTAACATTCAAAACCACCTCCAGACCTTTTATCAGCTTGATTCGTTATGGAGTAACTATTGTAATACCTATGGAGTGCTAATACCTGGCATTACACCTGCTTATACAGTATGTTCCAGCCCCACAAGATGGGGGTGACTACGAAACTGGCTGAAATTCTTGAACGGTTAATACCACCTTTTTGTCAAACCCTTTGTCAATCTTTCCTTCACTCACATCTTAAGTGTTTAATTTCATATTCACTGTGGTGGTGTACAGAGGCCAAATGCCCCAAACATATCTTTGTTCAAAAGATTATGGGCCTGGCTGTATATGTTATTGATTTTTGCTCTGTGACCTGCACCCACACATTTTGTATTATACTGGCTGATGATGGTGCTTTGATGTGGATTGACCAGGACTTTCAACCTCAACGCTGTTCTGTATTATGGTTTTGATTTTAGTTTTTGTATTTTTCAGTGGCATCTTTTAAAATATTTCACAATCACAGTATTGGAATAAAGTGTCCCACTTAGGTACAGTAATGCATAATGAAAAATGGCTTTGTCAGAATAACTTTCTAATATTGTCTACTCTAGCAAAACTTATACATCGAAAAAGCTCAGCATCTGCAGGATGACAGCATGTTGAGGGTTGGACAGATTCAGCTCAGCTCAGACTGTTTTTGGATTGTCTTTCATAAATGTTTTTTCAAGATGCAAGCTGCAGTGCTGTACTGCACTGTTATTATTATCTATCAGAAATTAAAGTTAAAAAAGTTATAATTTTTTTGTTAATTTGGTTTCGTCAGTAAATGCTGGTTAAGGTACATACATAACAATGTGCACAACAAAAATACCAGGCAACAACAATTGACCAAAATATTAAATTGTAAAGCTGGAAAAAAAATAACACGCCTGATATCTGAGATTTGTTCTGTATGTGAAGCCAGATGCAGTTTGGATGCTGCAAACACATCAAATGGTAACATTACAACACTAAGTGACATGAGAGACTGAGAGCCTTTGTGTTGTCCTAATCTTTAATTGGAATTTTAAACCCTGTTTAAAATGAATGAAACTAAAAGACAACATCAGTGTTGTCACACTTTGTGCAAATGGATGTTAATTTCTGTAGTTTTTTTTGCCCTGTTTCAACAAAATAAAATGATAAGGCTATCAAAAACATCTGCTCTTGTGTCTTTGTCCACATTCCACAACAAAGCCATTAAAAATACAATGTCCAATACTGTAAGAATTGCCTGAACTGCAAGTGCGCCCTCTTGTGGCGTACAAGTTAATGGACATGTGAGCAGCCGAGAAACATTATGCAAAACAAACATGATCTCTTAATCAATTTTTTAATCTGATAAGTTTTTGATGATAATTAATCAATTTGGAATTATACATTAAGATCACTAGCAGAATCTGTAAGGTTACAGGTAAGGTTAGGGATACAGGAGACACCCAGGAGGCTGGATGCCAGGAAAAGCCAAACAGTAGGTTTATAGTTTCAAAAAGGGAACAAATCCAATAAAATTTCCACTGAAGAAAAACCAAGACTTTTGAACAAATAAGTAAAGCAGAAGACAAAAAGGAAAGATATGCAGAGTGCAGCAAAAACACAGTGGCAGACTGTACATTACACCTAGCATGCTCCTAAAACACGCTGGCAATTGGCGACTCCAAACATTTTAAGGAAAAAAAAAAGAGAGCGCGAAAAGACCACAGTCAGCCATTCTATACAGATACTCTTGGCTTTTCTTGGGATTACAGTCAAAGCTTGTAATTAGCATGAAAGACTAGTAAGAGGGAGGAAAGCAGGATGAATAGAGTGAGAAATGACCCCTCCTATCGTTCTGCTCACATGTCTACAGCTTATCTTCCCTGCACAAGGGGAGAATGTTGATGTATTACTCTCACAGTTCAGAGATGAGCTCCGTGTGACAGTTCAATTTGAAATATATGGTTGATTGTCAGAGACAGTCTTAGAAAAGAGGAAGAAAAAAAAATCAACTTAGAAAAAGGACTTTAGAAGGAAATGAACGGCGTTTGCATGCACGCGCGTGCCCCCCGTTCCTCCACTCCCTTTCTCGCTCTCTCAGTTTTTGATTTCCTCTCGCCTCTGCCACTGGCTGCTGTTCATCATGGCATGATGTTCGACCTTATGATTTTTGAAATGGCATAATGATGATGTATCTCTATCAGCCAGAGTAATTGGGAGCAGCTTTTCTCCCCACTCTTTTACAATTTGCTAGCTAAATTGCAGCGCCGCGTCTGTGCATTTCATTTTCGCTCACTTTGCCCTTCACTGTCTGGCAGAGGCAGACAGCGAGAGAGAAGAAGAGAGGCCAAAGTGTTCAAGGGTCCTTTAGCTGGTTTTGGGCCAAATAACATTTTGTTGACAATAGGATGAATACTGATCCATCACTGAGCATTCAACTATGCATAGGATTCTTGTTTAAAAATTGCTTAGAAGGTAGCTGCTCAAGAAATTGCCAAAAGCATCTTGTTTTATTTACCGGGTCTCATATTGTACAAATTGTTGTTTTTAGAGACTCAGAAATGTATTGAAAATTAACGATTTTTTTTTTGGTAAGTGGTCAGAGCCGAAAATAGAGGCCTTCTATAGCTGACTTCTTGGGTATGGCTTCATAAGCGTTACCTGGATTTCTCCTATACTTCCTGGCAAAACCTCTCAAGCTCAATCAGACTGGATGGAGCCAAAAGAGTGTCCAATTTGATCCATTTTAAATTGAATCTATAATGCTGTAAATTGTGCAAAAAGTGGAGCTGCATTCTTCCTCAGTGCGCTATATGTGCTGTGTATGTTGCCTCCAGGTATCAGTTACAGACTGCAACCCACCCGGACCCCAAGGGGTTTCTGGGATGACTATTGCAGATGAATGGATGAATCAATAAACGAATGGATGTCTCTTGACCTCTTTACAAGAAAATCCACTTGTGCCAGAATCAGGGATATCTTATAAATGTTGGGATCTCTTAAATGTTAACATTCTGATTTAGATGAAAGAAATGAAAGTAATATTTCAGCCTTGTGTCTGCATGAAGTTTGCATCTACAGTAGTTTGGTCCATAGGTGTTTTGTTTCTGACACCACCACAACGGACATGAAATTAAGCAATCAAGATGTAACTGTTTTGTAGTCTTTCTTGTAGCCTTAATTAAAATTTTAATTCAAGTTGCTTTAGCTGTTTAGAAATCGCACAAGTAACTGGACAAACAGTCACGATTATAAATATGACAGTTGCTTTTAATACTTGCGTCCAAATCATTTGCTATCAGCGATTGCCTGAAATCAGAAAGTTCTGGCCATCATCAAATGCTGAGTTTCCTCCCTTGAGCCGCTTTGGCAGACCTTTTACTGCAGTGGCTGTCTGTTTGTCTGCCTTCATTTTCTTCTCCAGTAAGTGAAAAGCATGGTCAATTGGGTTGGGCTCAGGTGACTGACTCAGTCATTTAAGAACATTACATTTCTTTGGCTCCAGGAGCTCTTGGGTTGTTTTTCGAGGGTATGTTTTGAGTCATTAGCCATCTGTATTGTGTATCACCATCCTATCTTTTTTTTTTGTAGCATTTGACTGAATCTGAGTAGAAAGTATAGCTCTATACACTTTCAGTTCATCCTTCAGTAGTCATCATCAAGAAACAC
Organism: Clarias macrocephalus; assembly: GCA_011419295.1. NCBI lineage: Eukaryota > Metazoa > Chordata > Actinopteri > Siluriformes > Clariidae > Clarias > Clarias macrocephalus. Next base: position 23,865 of record JAAGKR010002382.1, read on the forward strand.
CACTGATCCATTTCAATTGGCTATACATGCTCAACCACTGCCTCCACCATGTTTGATGATGATGTCGTATAGAGGCACCTACAGTATGGCTTTTACATTTTCCCTCTAATGTACAGTTGTTGCATTTGGCAGACACCCTTATCAAGAGCGATGTACATTTATTTTATTACACATAAGCAGTTGAAGGTTACGGGCCCAACAGTGGCAGCTTGGTGATGCTGAGGTTTAATCAGTAATTCAACATTTTAACCACTGAGCTACCTTGTGTTTTGGATGATGAGCTATACACTAAGCTACTGTATGGATTGTTTTACAGTATGTCGAGCCCGTCCTTTCCTTCGCCATACACTTCATTTTCATTATTCTAGTGCAAACTTGAGGCTTTTTCTTTCTTTCTTTTTTTTATTCAGTCTAATCTGTTTGATCTTTTTTTGAATGTTTCGAGTGGTTTGTATATTGAGGTAAACCCTCTGTAGTTACATTCATGAAGGTGTTTTTCGAATGTAGACTTTGACAAAAAAAAAAAGAAAAAAAATGCCATCCTCCTTAAGAGTTTTCTTGCCATGGCTAGATGTTGTGAAGTTCTCTCTCTTAACTAAGTGATGAGTTTGGTGTTGCTGAGCTTGCCACTGCATTTTTTTCTTTAAAAAAAAAGTGCCAAATTTATTGATTTGAAGTTTGACCAGTCTGTTTTTTTTAATCCAAATGATGGCCTTGAATTAAAGTCTAGACTAAAACCACAGCTCGATTGCATCCTTTTAAACTAATTGTGGTGGTGTACAGCGGCACGATTATAACTTTTGTGTATTAGTCCAAATACTTACAGACTGTATATTTATCATCTCATGTCTTTGGCCAAGCACTTCTTTACCTGCTTCCACATAGACGTTTCGTTAGGACTTAACATGCTTCGTTTTCTCTGATCATAAATACATAAGGCATCTATTCACCCCATCTGATTAACATCAAAAACATTGTTTAGACCTCACTGACCTCAATTACTTAATTAAGTGTTGCTCAGTCAATTTCCCTGAGAAAATGAGTTGGGGCAGGTGTTTATATCTAGCTGTATCAGTTGGCTGTGCACTCCTGGGATCTGGTGCATGGCAAGGACGGTGTTAGGACACGACTGTTTCGATGTGCTAAGCACATAGGGAAACACAAGCAATTTGTAGTTTAATTGAGTTTTAATCCACACTGAATATCTTTCAACCAGATCCATTGGTACATTCGAGGTTAACACCGTACCCGAATCTCAGCTGGGAGCAATTTATTATTTTTCGTTTGTTTGTTTGTTTGACTTTGTCAAGGATATGTTCAAAAGTTTAGTTTTTCCAAAAATAAGAAAAGTCCCAATTTACCATGAAATCCTGTAGCCTGCTGATTACACCTATCAACAGATCAAAGCAGTGTTTGTGGTTTCCTTGAACATCTCATCAAGTGAAGCCTGTCACAGGCAGCCTCATCTCAGCAGGTCTTGCAAAAGTAAGCAGGGGTTCTGAATTCTCCGAGCATGTAACAAAAGCTTTGACAGATGTATTGTTAAAGATAGAGGGAATAACGCTGCATCGTGTTGAGTTCTGACGGATGTTTACAATGCTCGCTTAATGCTGCCAAACTGCATGTCTGGATGCAAATGGTATCCATGTTAGGAAAAAGCCTCAACTTTCGCTTTTATGCATGTTTCAGGCTTTAGCGCTCAATCGCAGATTGCGTCTCAGCACTGGTATTTGTAAATTCGATCGCCTGACAGGCCAATTCTCTCTTGCCAACGTGCCTCTGCGCCGCTATTCCCGTGGTGCTTCGGCTAATTTCTGTTCGCCTTAACATATGGTTAAGGTAATCATGCCAATAATCTGCTTGCATATTAATGTGGCCCTGCGAGAATAATATAGCATTCGGATCTTAATATCCTCTTCTTGTTTTCCGCATGTGCCGAACCTCGACTAGCAGCTGAAATTTCCTGATCTGATTAGATTACCATAGAAAAGGAAACTCTTAATTATTATGCATAATAATCGTTAAAGGAACGTGCATGCTAATTTTAAGGTTGTTAAATTATTGAAAGTCGTTTTCCAAATTGAAGGCTACGCCTGTACTGCCTCTGGGTGGGTTTGTTATTTGAAAACTGAGATTTATTATTTATTTTTTTTATCACTATTCCGTATGAAGACTTTTCAGCTTTGGAGGATTAGAAAAGACAGCGAGAGCTGTGAGTGGTGTTTTGTTGATAAGAAGTGTGTCTGCTTTCTCTACATCATGGAAAGTAATAAAAAGTTAAAAAGGAGAGCATAAAAGAATTGCATTTTGATACCGTTTATGCATGGCGTAAATGCATGTGGACAAGATACACAGACGTTGTTTTGTACTGAACTGAAATGTAATGATATCATATTTAACGTTCATGACTTTCACATTAGTGTCATGGTGGAAAGATTAGCAGTCGTTCCTGATTTTGTGGCTTCAGAATGACTTGTAATAACATGATGTAGTGTTTGCTGTGTTGAATATTGTGTAACACAATGCCTAATGTTTCATGGCTCTAATATCTCTGCATGTGCAAAGGCTTTAATTTGAATTAGGTGTGTTGGATCAGAACTCTCATCAAAAATTGGCATGGTTGGAGAGCTGCCATGTTCCACAGTATATATCGCACATAGTTGTATTGTATATGTGTGCCCATTTCATCACTTTAAGTCTTCTTCATCCTCGATTTGTTTGCTTCTTGCTTCTTGTTTAAATCCACTTCTGTATGCTATCAAACTCATTTATAATGCTCTGATACCAACACCTGATCCTATGCGACATAAATCTAGTGTACTAATAAACAGGCGACGCAAAATGACAGCGATTTCACAGTTAATGACGGCAATCAAAGCAAAGGCACACTTCAAACTGTGCTCTGGGGAAATATCAACAGGAGGAACTACAACATCTTCCTGCAGTACAAGTAACCTGATAAAATGTCTTACATATAAAACTCGACACACGGAGTGCTATAGGAGCAAAAAAAAAAAAAAAAATAGCATTACAGCAAATGCTATTTAGGAGAGGAAAAAAATATCTTCAGACGGAACTAGGTGAGTAAAAACCTATTATATACTGTAGTTTTTGTTAAACAGTCACTATTGGTTGTTGACTTGTAGCACAATTAAAAAATACTTTATAGACATTATAGACATACAGTTACATACATAATTATATACAGTCATTTCTGTAAGTACAATATTTGTAAAGTTACACAAAAATGTTGAGTTATCCATTTAGGAATAACAGCGGCATGGTGGCTTAGTGGTTAGCACTGTCATCTTGCACCTCCAGGGTCCGGGTCCGGGTCCGATTCGTGCCTCTGTGTGCATGTTCTCCCCGTGCTTCGTGGTCTTCCTCCGGGTACTCCGGTTTCCTCCCACAGTCCAAAGACATGCAGATTAGGCTAATTGGAGTTCCAATGGTTCGTAAATGAGTGTGTGTATGTGTGTGTGCCCTGTAATGGATTGGCACCTCGTTCTCCCCTTAGTCTCCTGGGATAGGCTCCGGGCCCCCTGCGACCCTGAATACAGGATAATGTGCTTTAGACAGGCGATGAGTGAGTCAGTCCCCTCATGTTCCTAGGCTCAAAAGTAATTGAACAAGCTAACACGATCATAAATATTAGGTCTACTTTTTAACACAAAAATAACAAATATGACAAAATGCTGAGTTTCCTCGTTGAGCTGCTTTGCCAGACATTTATTGCAAATGCCTCCGGTTGTGGGTCTTCCAGCCTTCAGTTTCAGTTTTGTCATCAGTAAGTGAAAAGCATGCTCAGTTGAATTGAGGTCAGTCGACTGACTTGTCCCTTAAAGAACTTTCCATTCTTTGGCTTTCAGAAGCCAAGGCTTATCCATTACCCATCTGTACCATGCAGCGCTGCCTTGTCAGTTTTCAGTTTACTTGTCAATCTGAGCAGAAATTATAGCTCTATACACTTTAGAGTTCATCCTTTCATACTTCTATCAGCAGTCACATCCATAACGAACACCCAGGACTTGGTTCCATTGGCGACCATCAACGCCAAAGCTTAACACTGCCTCCACCATGTTTGCATGGCACAAGCCCCTTCTTTCCTTTGGCATATTCATTTTCTTACAAGATAAGTTTCTCAAATTAATTAACAAGTTACATTCATGAAGGTGTCTCTTGAGTGTAGACCTTGACAATGATTTGCCTATCTCCTCCAGATTGTTCTAAGCTAGATTTTGTGATGTTTTTTTTTTTCCCACTAAGGAAAGAATACCTGTTTACTTCCTATACAAATTAGTATAGACTTTGAGTTTTGGTGTTGCAGAGCTCACCAGTGCATTCCTTCTTTTTAACAGTGTACCAAATTGTTGATTTGGTGACTCCTAAAGTTCCTGCTACGATTCTAAAAGGTCTTTTTTTTTTAGAGTAATGTTGGTGTTCTTCACTTACACCAACATATCTTTGGATTGCATAAGCCACATTGAAGAGCTACAAATGTGAATTGAACACTTGGTATCAATATTATGTCCTTACATTGTTTGGAAATTACTAAAAAAAAAAAAAAAAAAAAGGCAGTAACTGCCACCAAACTGCATCTCACTTAGTTGATCAGACCCACTTGCCTCAAACTTAAAATGTTTTAAGTAGTTTCACACATCTAAAGATAGATAGATAGATACTTTAGATCCCAAAGGAAATCCCAGAGTATACATAGTAAATTAAATGCAGAAAATCAGATCTATTGTCTCATCCATCCTTTTATCTCAAACTTAAATTCCTTCAGTGTATAACAACAAAAAAAAAAAAAAAAAGAAAGAAGAAGAATTGGCCTTGCCATTCCAATACTTCCAGAGGGGACAGTATGTACATTGAGTTTCAGTGCTGCTCTCACCCAAGGGCCAAAACAGAAAAAAAAAAAACTTCCATCCCTTGTGACTTTCTTCAAAGAGCTGTGTCACTACCAATACTGACACATTGGACAATTTTGTTCGTGATATTGAGAGTTCTATGTGTCAGCAATCCAGTCTCTGAAACTCCCAGAAGGCACTGTTTTCCCCGGTGGTGGTCACACTATAAAAAGAACAATCAGAGTAGCCTGATGGAACTAATTTCATCTGGCCTTTCAGTCTCTATCTCTCTCTCTTTCTCTATCTCTGTTGCCTTTTTTTGCTTTGCAGTCTTCTGCGTGATTCATTCTACTCAATAAGCTTCAAAGTAAGCAGATTTGTCTATTCCCCCCCCTCCCTCCTTCCCCCCTCTTTAAGAAGGCTATTGTGATTCATGGACATAACCCTTTGGAGCAAATATTCTCAGGGCATTTTATGTATTAACATGCCTGGCTTTCCATCATGAAAAGAAAAAGACAGAAAAGGGGGGAAAAAAATTAATGAAAGAACTCTCGTGGAACAACCTTTGATTTGGTATGCTGTGTCCACCAAATGGCAGTCCAGACAAGTTCACATCACATGTCCCAACTGTGATAAATAGATTAGTTTTCAAATGCAGGAGGCAAATGAGTTTCTGCACATATTGCATCGCAGGCCTGTCACTCTCACTAATATGTTGGGATTTTGTTGCCAAATGTAGTAATAGCGGTTGAAAGAAAGGCAGCCTTTTAACATTTCGACTGAAATAAATAAATATGCTCTATAAATACGTATCTTCATCTTCTGCCAGATTAAGGATTTGTAAATGCAACTTGAATTATTTAAATGGACTTGAACTAAAACGAGCTTAGCTGTACATGTCAATACACAAGAAAACTTATCCTGTGTTAAAAATGAAGAATATCAGTATTTCAGTAGGAGCGTTAGCTCTCATCCCCGTGTGATCTAAAACATTTTATTTGTGTGCATGGCTAAAATGTTGTTATTTTCCATATGAAGAATGTATGGGGCGTAAAGAACGGTAATGGGTTCGATCAATAACAAACCCTACTGTATGTTCCTGCGCTTGTTCCCTCTCTTGTTCTCAATTATATTACAAATTCTTTAAGGACATCGTCAAAAAAAAAATTCCCTACATTCATAGTTTAAAAGTGCTTCGCTAAGCATCATCAAAAGAGAAGGTTAATTTTTTTCTTCCTTTTCGCATTCAGACAGCAGTATTTATTACCCTAAGATGATGCAATGCAAGGTGGTGGAATATACATATGGAACGTACTATACTGTAGGTATTGCAGGAATTTTGATTAAAATTGATTTTCCTGCCCTTGGGAAGTACGAAGTCAAAATCTGTTGCATGAACATTTATGAAACAAATATATTCTGTTGACATTAGCAGGATGTTTGATAACAATTAACTTCACGTTTTTTTATTTTTATTTTTTATCCGAGACAAGGTGACACGTACGTAGCTGCTTCGGTTATCCTCCCTGACTCTGGGGCCAGGATAGACAATTATGTTGTACCTCAGGTTTTGCTGCTTGCTCTTGTCATATTGAGGATGTCTACAGCCTACAGGGAACAGACAGAATTGTTTTTCAGAGTGACTTCAAAGACAGGTCTGCTAGCAGGCTTTGACAATGCACAGTAACACAAGGCAAGCAAAATATCCAGGTTCACCTGCCGATCGTTCCGATTACAGTTCCCTCGTAACGCTCACCGAAACGTTAAAGTATTTATTACATTATTAAAGGCTCTGGAGTGATGCATCGATTTGATAGAGGCTGTTCAGAATAACTGTAATAGCTGAGATCCAGATGCGTTTTATGAAAGGAACAAGTGTAATATGGCGAACGGGAAGGGTCAGGGTTCACTTTCATCTTTTACGCATCATGTTCTGGCTGTTTGTTCAGAAGCCGAAATGTCCACACAACTGCCCGAACAATCTCTTTACAATGTAAACTCCACCCATTTCATATCAAGTCACTTCTTTGACATACGCAAATTTTTGTGATTTAAGAAAAATCTATATTTCTAATTCCTAGTAAATTAGAAGAAATATGCTTGTAATGTTTCAGTCAGGATGAAAGATTATAGAAAGTGGTTAATGCACTCACTCGGACTCATCCTCTGTACCACTCATCCTGTACAGGGTCACGGGAGGCCTACGCTGGAACTTATCCCAGGAGACTCAGGGCATGAGGTGCTGTAGGGAACACCCTGGATGGAGTGCCAATCCTTTGCAGCGGACACACACTCACACACTTACAGTACTACATGCAATTTGGAAAGGCCAATTATCCTACTTTGCATGTCTTTGGACACCAAGCACATGCAAACTTCACGCACACAGACCCAAAGGAGGCACCCTCGACCCCGGGGGTGCGAGGCCACAGTGCTAACCACTACACCACTGTGCCGCCATTAATTGCACGTATTTCACGTCGTACGCTTGTTAATGTATTATATGCTATTTGACATAATTCTGTTATTTTACTTCATTTACTTATCAAGTCATCAATCAGATATTTATTTTCTTTCAGTGTTCGTCTTTTACCAGATCAAAGGGTTGGTTGTTCCGATTCTACATTTTTAATTTTTTTTTTACCCGCTTAGCTCTTCGTTAGATCCACCAATTTGTCGGACTTTATTACATATTTGCTATTAGGATGAGCTTACCCACTGTGGCTGTATCGTCGCAAGTATTTTGCTTTGACAGCTCATCCTCGGCAAATTCATGTTGATATACTTTTATTATGTGCCGTTTTCCCTGAGTAAAGACATGAGAGAGGGAGAGGAAAAAAAGAAGTAATCAAATTCAGCTGAGGCATTGGATTATAAATGAGGTTTGCGGCAGGCGCCATAATGTTATTTAGATTTCTGTGTATTGAGACCTTGTTCCAACTCCCATCAGCAATGCGGCAGAATCAAATATGAATATAAGCTGATATAAGGAAATTGGTTTGTTATGTGCTGATGCTTTGGAGACCAAGCCCTGTATAGGCAATGTGAAGGGAGGTGGGGTGTGGGGGGTGGGGGTGGGGTGTTGGGGTGGGAAGAGCAATCCAGGCAGAGTGATGTTTTAATTACTTGAACTGGAATGATAACACTCAAGTCCTGAAATGATACAAATTAATAGGTTTACACCCGCAGTCTTCCACTTCCACTGAGCATTCATTTTTTTTGGAGCGAGGGGACTTTTAGATTACCACTGGTGTCAGACTCCATTTCATCTTCTTTGAGGGAAGAATCAGGAAAGGGACTTTTTTTTTTTATACAAGAATACCTTTCACAGACCAGCTGTACCAGGATAACATTTGCTGCACAATTAAACTGGCAAAACATCCTGATGTCTGCTGCTATTGTTCTGACTGTTGGACAGAAAAAAAAAAAAAACCCAGCAGCTGATGAATAGAATGCAAATCTGCTTGTTACCTGCTTAGTGACTAAACACAATAAGAATCAAGAAAGACAAAATCCTTAGGATTTTCCGCTCACTATGATCAAACCATCCGCAACCACATAATTGTTGCATTAGCATGTATAAATGATATGTGTTACATTATTACAGCTATACAAATATATAATACAGCTTATTAACCGAATGAATAACTTAATGAAGTATGCTGAACATCGCCGCTCTGACGCAGCCATTGATTTCAGTCGACTTTGCTCAAGCCTTAATTAGACTGTTCCTGCGTCATTTCGGCGTCCCTATTTATAGCCATGTTTCTGCTCCCATTGTTTTCATGGTTTTATCTAATCTGAAGGCCAGATGACAGAAATGAAGTGTTCTGTTCAGAACTACTAGCAGCGATTCCTTTTTTATTCGCCAGAACACTTTGTATCAGTTATGAAGCTTTTTTTTTTTCTTTTTTCTTTTTCAACACGGTGATCACGGTGGTGCGTGAGGAACTCTCTCAGGCATGTGTGAAGCTCTAGTGCACACTGTCCAAGTCCAACATCAGATGTAGGGGACTTTGCCTGAGTGGCCATCCATCCTTGTATTTCCAAGCTGCTGGTTTTTCCACACCTCTGGCTGCTTACCAGGAGATCTGAACACGATATACCGTATATAGTGTGTATATCGTGATGATTTTACAGTACATACACTGACGTGTTTATTAACTGCAGAATCAATGCAAAGATTACATAGTGTACTAGAGAGGCATACACCAATTAGCGACAACACTAAAACAGCAAAGTGATCTGAATAACATTAATTTAACTGGTGACAGGATCATGGCCACCCAAGGCCCATCTATGCCTGTGTCCAACAGAAAACCCAGCGTAACACTAACTGCTGAAAAAAAGTCAATTCTGGCCATGATAGAAAGGCACCAGAACACCCAGTGCATCATAGTTTGCCACACATGGGGCTTAGCAGGATAGGAGTTGATCTGGCCTCCAGACTCCTCACAACTCAATCCACCTGACCATTTGTGCAGTGAGCTGGACAAACATGTCAGATTCCTGGAGAGCACACACCACAACTAACAGCACCCAAAGGATCCACTGCCAGTTTCCTGGTACCAGACACTGCAGCACACCCCAGAGGGAACCCAGACAACTCTGTGTTTTATGTTTCTGTGTTTTATGTTTAATGTTATTGCTGATCGGTGTACGTTTGTGAAATCACATCCAGATTTAACCTCTTAGGCTTTTTCACTAGATGTTAGAGCATGGCTGTGAGCATTTTGATATCAGGCACTGATGAGGACTGGCACTGGAACACTGTACATGTTGTCTCGTTCGTGCCAAAAGTGTGCCTTCAATGTTGTGGACAAGATATAGAGAAAAAACTTTCCACAGCCAAGATCGCTGTTAAATCCAGGAGATACCATCACATTACACACACTTTCTTTTTTTGACTTAATACAATCTTGTTTTTATTATGCTTTTAAGAGACCAGGATCTCATGACTAATGTGTATGAAATTGAAGTCGATGTGGTTGGATTTTATTTTATTTCATATTAATAAAGTTCTAAAAGCTTAACCTCAGCCATAACCATAACAATCTTAATCTCTGTGCTTTAGAATGTGAATTTAGTTGTTACAAATGCAAAAGAACACCGCTAAAGATGGCGTTTCACTTACAATGCTCGTTTTCCTTTTAAAAATATGAATTAAAAAAGTCCTTGCGATGAAGTTTGCAGAATCGCAGAGTTATCAACACTGCAACGAAAAAACACAATGGAAAAAAAAAGGAGAGTAAACAAGCTTCGTTTGGAGGCGACTAATGACTTGTTCTTAATAGCAGCAGTTAGCGTCACTAGATACAGTGCCAAAGTGACAGCGTGCTGAAACATCCAGAAAGCCGACGGTGACCTTCTCACACTTCCCAGGAGCAAGCTTAATGTAGCAGTGATGCAGATTATGTAGAGGGTCTCTGGCACAAAAAAACAACACAAATGCACATCAAGCCAAAGTCATTTTCCACTATCATCTGTTCACTTTCAAATAAACGCCTCAGGCCGCGCGTCCGCATTGAAACGCCATCAGCGGCTATTCGCGAACGACAATTATAAAGTCATCAAAACAGATCCGTGTGTCAGTGCTTTTAAAAATGGAGAAGTTGTATTATGAATACTGCTTGCTATTTAAATGCATGACTCTTACTGGCTCTCCAGGAGTGAGGTAATTAAATGAAAAACCAGTTCAAATAGGATATATCTCTGGGGTAATGTACATAACACGTAGACAACCAGTGTTGACTGGGATTCTCTAAGGATGCAAGTCATTATGGCACACCCGAAAGATAAGAACATCTTCACTGAGATATGGAAATGTCAGAGTACTCACTGGTAATAACGTTGCAGCATAGAAAATCACTTTAATGAAGAATGGCAAATGAAAAATAAGGAAAATTTGATAAAGTTAAAATAGTGTTTGAGAGAATCAGGTCGGAGTTTTATTGAGTTTTTATAGTACATAAGAGTAGTGTCGGCGATATGACGTCCAATCAGTATCAAGATTAATTGAACATTTTACGTCGATAATGTTTAATGAACAAATATTTTGTTTTCGGGTTATTTATATGTTTGTTTGCTTGTTTGTTTGTAACTCAAAATGAACTGTAAATGAACTTTTCCACTGCATCAGAGGTAAGTTTTGGTCTTGCTTTCCTGGGATGGTCTTTTCATCATGGTGCTTGATGGGTTTTGCAAATGCACTTGACAATACTGTTCTTGCAGGAACTATTCCAGAACAGCCGACCTTTTATGTCTCAAAATAACAACTGACAGTTGTTGTTACTTAATTACTTAATGCCAATATCTGGTATTTCATATTTTTAAAATCTCCAACGTTGTTCTAGAATGTACAAGGTCACATTGAGTATATACAGTAGACTACTGTGTTGCATATACGTACTGTATGACGACCCGCCTAATATTGAGTTTGTCCCCTTTTTGATTCCAAGACAATGATGCACTGTGTGTTCTGACACCTTTCTATGGGAACCAGCATGAACCTTTTCAGCATTTTGCACTACAGTACTGTATCTCCTCTATTTAATTGGTCTACACGGAACAGCTTTAACTCAATGAACCTTGGTCATCCATGACCCTGTAACCGGTTCACCGTTTTTTATACCTTGGACCACTGTTGGTACGCCCTGACTGCTGCAGCTCTTGTGGCATATCCTGCAGTGGTTAAGACATAGCAAAAGGAAGGAACACAGGTGAACTGGTGACAGGGTCAGGGACAGCTAGGCCTCGCTGAACAGAATAAAATACATAAAAAAATTTATATCTGACATCTGCAAGATAATGTTGACTAGACGTTCTGGACGTTGGTCCCAGTTCAGATCGCCCAGCCCTACAGTACGTATGAGTATTTTTAGTTTAACAGTCCCACTGTTTTATGTGCATCAGATGAGGAATGGGCTAGGAAGACCAATCCTAGCATCCCGTGAGACTCTTATCTCCTATCTCATCAAGTGAGTCAATCACTGGAGGTGCTTTTAAGAGTGTGTGTGCTGGTTTGGTCCCTCATCAGCGCAAACAGTCCTATCCATGTTCATCAAAATCAAGGAATTCTCAACGAGTGAGCACTCTCTAGTCCTGCAGTCTCAATATTCGCGGTATCTCAGCGACAAGAACGTCACTCTAATTTATTTAATCAACGAACAGAAGTTTAACTACGTTACCTGCTCATGGGTCTCCTCAGATTTAATGCTTCATCTCGCTTCTACAGCAGGGAGTCACCCGACCTGCTTGTCGGCTGACATTTCCTTTTTTGTTTGTTTGTGTTTTTTGTTTTACTCCATGGAATAAACAGGACGTCAACTATGAACACTAATGACGCTAACAATTTATTAGCTTCCACATCTGCGGTTAGGTGCTCGTATCACTCGCCGATGTGAACCGTACGCAGAGTGAGGGCTCAGCGGATAAATATGAGGGCCATAATTACAGAGCCATTGTGGAGCTGTCAGAACAGTAATTGCTGCAGGGACAGTGGGCAATCGAGAGCTACGTCTCTCACACGTGCTCATCACGGGCAGGCATGATTAGATGGGAAGAGGTGAGAGGAGGTTATCTGCATTCCCTTCTCCTCTATCTCTCTTCTGTCTGGTTATGAACAAGCCTGCCTATTTAATCACAGATAAGGAGAAGAGAGGAGGAATCAGTCTGCAAAACATCCTGTCGCACATTAATGTTTGCAAACATGACTCTTTTGATATTTTGATAGCTCATTTACTTCCGGATTATTATACCCTATTATACACTTATACGGCATACTATCCAGGTACTGTATATACAGTGTAAGATATATAAGGCAGAGGCGAACAGTACTAAGTATGTAGATTCTTTCGATCACACACAGATTTACTTTTTCCATAAAATGATGTCGAAAGAAAGTACCTGAACAAGACAAAGTTTCTGTCCTCTAGCTCTAGTGGCTCCAGAGCAAAATAGAGATCTGAAATTAATATATATAGAAGGAAATAAAAATCATGATACAGTACCAGTCAAAAAAATTTAACACACCTTATAATTGTTCTTTCCTGATTTTTATTTCTTTCTACAATGTAAAAAAAAAAATGCTAAATGCAATTTAAAAAATGCAATTCTTTTCTTTGAACAATTGATATTGAGATGTGTCTGGTACTTATAGTCTGTAATGCCTTCATAACGGCTCTAATCTGAGGTGCTGTTTGTTAATTGGTGATTTTCGAGGCTGGTAACTCTAAATGAACTGCAGCAGAGGTAAGTTTTGGTCTTGCTTTCCTATGGTGGTCTTGATGAGAGCCAGGTTCATCATGGTGCTTGATGGGTTTTGTAAATGCACTTGACAATACAGTTCTTGCAAGAACTATTCCAGAAAGGCTGACCTTCATGTCTTAAAATATCAACTGACTACTGTTGTTGTTGTTGTTGTTACTTAATTATCTAATGCCGATATGTTATTTCATAGTAAAAAAAAAAACACACATAATAAAAAAACAATATTTTTCTAGAATGTAGAAAATAAATCCAAACGTGTGTCCAAACTTTTGACTGCTACTGTAATTTTCTGAAGGTAAGATGGAATTGTCTCTCATCAGCAGTCCTTGATTGTGCCCGGTGGTTTGGTATCTGAGGCTAAACTGTTCCTCTGTCTGCTTATTCCTGTCGACATAAATGATCTGGACAGCCTAAATCAAATATATACATGCCTGCTTAACATATAGCTGCTCTTGCTATATGTATCTAATTGCCTTTGATCATACTCCATCAGCGTACTAGAAACGAATTCCATAATAAGTCACTCTTCCTTAAACCCGAATGATAAAAATGCTAATTTGGCTTTAGTCACTTTTTTTTCTCCCCCCCGCTGCGATTTAGTGCATAGTTGCTGACGGCTGAATAAAGATCTCAGGATTGCAAGTACAAGTTATCAAAATACCAGCGCAGGGGCGCCATTGTGAAGAGCATCGACCTTAATCGGAATTGTCATACAATTGCCATGTACTAACCTGGCATGAAATTTGTCTTTGTAGCAGTTTCCCAAGAACACGTTTATATAGCAAAGAATGATCACATTTATTATAGAATATTAATGAATATCTTAGGACTGGTATTGTGTATTCTTTTTTTTTTTTTTTTTTTGGACCGACATACCTAAGGTTTCTCTAAGAATAGAGCTTTTATGTTCTTTTTGTCTGTTTTTTGACAACAGTTTAGAGCCATTTTTTCCCGTAGCTACAGAGCAAACAAAAAAGAACAATACCCTTGCTGTCGATGTGAAACTCTAAGTGAAAGCGAAGGTAACAAAATGCCAAAGTCTGCCTTCATTGTTCAATACATCTTTGATACAGTTTACCTGTTTTTTTTTTTTTTTTTTTTTTTCATGGACCAGTTTGACAATCTGTTCAAACCATGGGCTTCACCCAGCCTTCTCCAGAAGTGTAATACCAGAAACGCTTCGCGCAAAACACAATATTTTCACACATGGGTGCCAATAATTGTGATCTTCACAAAGCACAGATGCCTTGTGGGGTTTGCAAAACGGCGTTCTCCTCGTCTCCTGTGAGATGGAAGAAAAGCTTTGTTTGTGCCGCCAAAAGATGAAGACAGACACGCTGTCACAGCAACCTAAACATTTCTGATTGCGTTTCTTCAGACGGAGCGCTTTTGATCGCCGCTGTTCGGAACAAATGTGTTGTTCGGAAGAGATAAGAGGCAAAAAATCGCACCACGTGCAAACATAATACCTTGCCTCTTAATAGCTTTGCTTTTTGTTCTTTCTTTCTGTCTTTTTTTTTTCTTAAGCGTCTCCACGGGCACACAGCTGTCGCGTTCTTCAGAGCTCATTGGTATGAAATGACTGGGAGAGAAAAGTACCACACGGTGTTGCACTGCGGTATAAATAAAGAGAAAGAGCTACTGCGCGGGTCATACTCAGTGCCTTTCCATCTTTCCCCAACTTTCAGTTAAAGGTCGCATGATAAAATAAGCTTTAAATCGGCTTTCCTTAACCACATACAGTTGCTTCCTTGTGGTACGAATTAAGCGTCGTCCCCATGATCAGACTCCATTCTCATGATAATCGTTATGTAAAGCTAATCTTATTAGGAAAAGAATATATTCAATACATTCCAGCAAGGCATACAGCATGTTACCTGGATCTGCTACGCAAATCAAATCGACCTTCTCCCTTTTTTCTACACATGACAGCATTTAATGCACCGACGTCGTTGAATATCAGAAACGAAATATACGGTGGAGACCAAGTTTGAGTGTCTGCGCCTGGCTGTTCGTGCCACTTTAGCATCGGGTCCTCTGCGCTCGTGGCTGAAACTGGGCCGATGTTTTATTCATATGGTTATGTTCTCTGTGTTGTTCAGTAAATTGCTCATCTCACTGAAAACACCAGTGTGTGGGAATTCTCCCAACTTCCCTAAAGCATTGAACATACCTCCTGCTGTGTTTAAGCAGCTGCTCATTTTCTTTATATTTACAAATGCTCGCGTGTATAACGGAGCTATTTGAAACTAAATATTATCCCTCAAAATGGGTATTTACTCTGCATTTCCAAGAGGCAATACCTTTTCACCCCAAAAGGATACACTAAGCTAAATGAATAGACTGGCATGCTTATTTCATTAAAGCCAGAATTCTATCCTGTAGTAATCCTTTACAGTTGTACCACAAAAATGTTTCATTTCTTTCACGTAAGCTATAATTTGTCTTTGTCTTCTCACTAAGTAACAGATTTTCAGCAATACAATAATTCTCATTGTCTTTAAAAATATTTAATAGCTACAATAAAATTTAAGGGGCACCTAGAGATCATCAGAATTTTCCTCCTTTTTTTTTTTTTTAAAGCAGCCCTTTTTTTTTTACCATCGGCTTGAAACGGTGTTACATCATCAAGGCACATTTGAAAACATAGATTATTCATAACGCAAACCCATTCTGAATGTTTCTAAATCCAGCCCATATTTTAACCAAAAAAAAAAAAATAAAAAAGTTTCTGAGTTTCATCCTTTAGAGAAGTCTCTGTAGAAAACATTTGCAGTCTGGAGATGTTATGTTGGGGGACATTACATGCCGGGGAGTCGGGGGTGTCCACATACTTTTCTGTGCCACATAGTGTATGATGCTCAACTTATTTTTTCATGGTTGGATAATTCATACGGTTTCTTTCCCAACTATGCTTAGGCAATATCACACTCGAGGTCATGCTGTTGTACTGAATATCAGCACGGCTGTGATACGGTCGTAGACACGATGGTGCAGCTCGAGTGCTGAAGATGTCAGTGTGTGTGATATTGTTTAATTCACAGCAACTAACTTCATGTCCTATCTCACTGCATCCATAAATCTCCTCTTTGGTCTTCCTCTAGACCTCATGGCTCACAGTTCCAACCTCAGCATCCTTCTACCGATATACTCACAATCTCTCATATGAGCCAAACCACCTCAATATGGCCTCTCTGACTTTGTCCCAAAAACATCTCACATGGGTTGTCCATCTGTTGAGTTCATTCTTGAGCCTATCCATCCTTGTCACTCCCAAAGAGAACCTCAACTTATTCATCTCTGCTACCTCCAACTGTGCCTCCTGTCTTTTCTTCAGTGTCGCTTTCTCTAAGCCGTAGAGCATTGCTGGTCTCACCGCTGTCTTGTACACCAACAATTAGTGTAATTAAGCAATACCATACGAAATGGAATGCTATATCGAGCAATACAGCATGACCTCGAGTGTGATATTGGTTTTATACAACAGTTCCGCAAGCATTCATCATCAGCATTTAACCAGTTATTTCACTCCACCAACATATATTGTTCTAACTAAAAGCAGTTGGCAGAGCTGGCAACCGACAGTAAATGTAATTAATAGGAGTAAAAGTAGTTTTTAATTCCTACTGGTACTGTGCTATGTAGCCAAAAGGTGCTGGTTCAGAGGTAATTTGGAGCAATTATTAAGGAGTTAAAGTGTCATTTAAGATGACATAATGTTATCAGATATGGTTTCTTGCTTCTGTGACTGGTTCTGAATGTGGTTTTCGGCAAGCAGTTTCTCTCTCTTCAGTATGGCGGACCATACCGACCTACTTTCACCCATGCTGTGACTGACATACAATTAGAGTGGCAGCATGGTGATGTAGTGGCTAGACCTACTGTACTTTCACCCACCTCCAGGGTCGTGGGTTCGATGCCTGCCTTTGGTTTGTGTGTGCGGAGTTTGCATGTGGCTTTCCTACGGGTACTCCAGCTTCCTCCCACAGTCCAAAGACATGGAGATTAGGATAATTGCTGTTCCCAAATTGGTGTATAATGTGTGTGTCGGGTGATGGATGGCATCTTTTCCAGGGTGTTCCCCGCCTCGAGCCCGAAGTTTCCTGTGATAAACTCCAGGCTTCCTGCGATCCTGTATAGGATAAGTGATATAGAAGATGAATAAATGAATGCTATTAGAGGTTTATGTCAGCATTATAAAAGTTCACAAAATTGTTATTACTATAGGATTCATTACTAAGTTGTAAAATTTAATGAATCCAGAGTATAGACTCCAGGGAAAATATTAACATTTTCTGTTGCATTATGGCTTTTTGTTAGTTGTGCTATGTCTCATACTGTTACAGCTCCATCTCTGTAGCTCATTATATGTAAAAGTCATCGTGTTTCCTAGCCGTAGCGAGAAGGTAGAGGATGGAATCACTTTATAAAAGGAGTGTATAGTGACACATATAGTGTGAGGCGTAGAAATCTGACTTTAGCAAACACCATTCTCAATAAATGAAATGGTCTGTTCATGAACATGATTTATATGACCGTAGTCCTTCACAACACACAGAGGAACAGTTGCTGGTTTCATTCGTTCCTGCCCTTTCCTCCTCTGCAATCTCATTCTCTCTCTCTCTCTTTTTTTTTTAAAACCAGTACACTCTCCTCCTCTCCAGCTAATGTCCCTGTTCTGTGTTGGCTTTCATCCTGCCCATTTTCTCTTTTTCTCCAACACAACTCCCTGCAGTTTGTGTTAATATGGCAAACTGTGTCTGTACGCGTCTTCCTACTCCCCCTCTTCTATCGAGGCATCATTTCAAGATGTGCACTCTGGAGAAAAGCTCCCCATTTCATTTCTTATTCACTTCTTCTACCCCAATTTCTCCATCAGTATTTTCTGACAGACAATGCCGTCCACTTTTTCTTTTTCTTTTTCTCTCTCTCTCTACAAACCATCAACTTTTACCATTCAGTACCAGCCTCCAACTTTCTCCCTCAGGCAATAACTACTATGGTGTCAAAAGTAACAACACCCCATGCGAAATTCTGTGTCACAGACAAATAGATGAAAATGGCTAGATCTCTACAGTGTGTTCCCTACAAAATTTACTTGCAAATTAACAAAAGCGCATTTACTTTCCTTTCCTTATTTTTTTTCTTGTCTTTTTTGTTTTTCTTGACTTTGCAACAGAAACGAAGTGAAGGAGTCGATCATAAGAACATGATAGCTGATGTGTGTGTGCATGAGCAATTCCGGCATTCAGTAAGATCAATCTTTTCTGTCGCTACAGTCAGGTCAGGCAATGACATTATTCAGCTGGGTTTTCCTAAAAAAAAAAAATAAAAAAAAAAATATATATATATAATCATGAAGCTTTTGTATCTAATAGGTTTCATTTTATTAAAAAAGCTTGAAAACAGAAAAATATTCTAAACAGATATCTTATATAAGGATCGGGATAATTTGAGATAAACATTGTTTTGTCATCACTGTACATTATATAAAAATCTGGTATATTTATGCATGTAGGAGTTTCAGAATATATATACTGTAGCTTATATGGCCAAAAGACCTTAGTGCTTACAGAACATCCTATTCAAAAGGGGGTCAGCCCCTGATGCTGGGATGATGATGAGGTGCACTATCTGTGATCCAGTTCCATCTAAAAGCTGTTCAGTGAGGTTGAAGTCAGTGCTGTGTGCAGGACACTCAGTAGAGTTTTTCTACTCCATCTTTGGCAAAAGATGCCTACAGTGATTGATGTACAAGGGCAGTAAAGGGAAATTCAAATAAGGACTTTCAAAGAATTACAAAAGACATTCTATACAGTTGGACAGGTGTCTGAAACATTTGGCTGTATAATGTATAAAGTGTGTCATGTATGTTATAGTGGAAGCTGGTTATGAGTCAGTTGCAGCTAGTTTGGACACACCTTCTCATTCAAAGAGGTTGAATTTGTATTATGGCAAGAAAAAAGCAGCTAAGTAAAGAAAAACGAGTGGCCATCATTACTTTAAGAAATGTCAGTCAGTCCGAAAAAATTGGGAAAGGAAGACGAAGAGTCACCTCTGCTGCGGAGGATAAGTTCATCCAAGTCACCAGCCTCAGAAATTGCAGGTTAACAGCAGCTCAGATCAGAGTTCTAGCAGCAGACACGTCTCTAGAACAACTGTTAAGAGAAGACTGTGTGAATCAGGCCTTCATGGTAGAATATCTGCTAGGAAACCACTGCTAAGGACAGGCAACAAGCAGAAGAGACTTGTTTGGGCTAAAGAACACAATATAGAACCCAATAAAGAAAACTCTTTGAATGAGAAGGTGTGTCCAAACTTTTGGTCTGTGCTGTATATATATAACATTAGCATATGCTGTACATAAATATCTATCAGGATTGCTTCCAAAACTAAAGTTGGGATTGTAATTAAACGAACTATTTATGAGGCGTAATTAAGTTGACTATAACTCGTAAATACGAATATATAAACTACATGTTTAGGCACAATGTGTTGAGCAGAGACAGAGATACTAGTGTGTGACTACAGAACACATCATATGAGATTTTGCTGATCTTAAAGCTGCAGGCACCATTTTGTCCAAGCGACTTTTCAATCGACTCGATAGCTATTATGATAATGTTTCTCGATACCATCAATCGTCCAAAAATCTGGATAATAATCTGGGAAAAAAAATGGACACATTGTGAGGACTAAGCCTGAATGGGACACCAGTCCCTGACCGGGCAACATTCACACATTCATTCAAACCTACTGTAGCATAGCCCAGAACTTCTAGTGGCATAATTCTGGAAGGAAACCTGGAGAACACCCATGCAAATGGTATCCCAAGGTCAGGATTGAACTAGGAACTCATAAGCTTCAACACTGCAACTCTACCAATCTGAAATGTTTTGTAGAAATTAATGCGTAAAGTCAAATCTTCTTAGATTTTTTTCTTTTAATTGTTCAACTATTCCAAAAATGTAAATGCCATGGAAACCTAGTCAAGCCTTAGATGATCAGAAGTGACTGTAAAAAAAAAAAAAAAAAATCAGCTATTAAACAAATTTTAAACAAAGTTGCAGGCATTATTAATCAAAGTTCTTCTTTTGGTCTTTTTTTTTTATTTATCTCAGCATCCTGCAATAAGATGTTGTTATCTACACTAATTCTATTTAAAGGACTCTGCATTAAGGGCATACATTTCTGAAGTGTACTGTATATACAGTGCTGTGAAATTTACCCCTTCCTGATTTTTTTTCTTTCATACTGTATTTGTCACACTTGTCACACTATGATTCAGATAAAACTAATTTTAGCATTAATCAAACACACATTAAACAAATTTCAACATTACACAGAGATAACCAAAGTAAATTCATCATCAATGTTTTGATGATATTCTTTTTTCTTTTTAATTAAGGAACCTGTCTGGATGAGGCATTGTTGCACTTTAAAAATTTTTTTTTTAGTAATTTTGGTGAGCCAGTCACTCTTGTGAAGGTTCAACAGTTTTAAGTTTTCTTCATTTATGGTTAATGGCTCTCACTGTGGTTCGCTGGAGTCCCAAAGCCTTAGAAATCACTTTGTAACCGTTTTCAGTGTAGTTTGTTTCTCATCAGTTCTTAAATTTCTTTATCTCGTGACATATGTTTTCTTCACTTTATCAGACATTTTCTATTTATGTGTTTTCTTGATTCGACAGGTCTGGCAGTCATCAAAAATGTTCATTCATCATTTATCAAGGTGTTATTGTTTCCCGTAGAGATTTGAACAGCATTCTTCCTTAAGTAATGAAATCATCATTTAAAACTGTTTTTTTAAAATTGACATACAGTATGTCTTTACTATTTAGTTATCTTTGTAATAGTAACATTTGTTAGATGATCTCAATCATTAAAGTGTGTCAACTATGCAAAAAAATAAAATCAGAAAGGGGCGATTACTTTTTCACAGCACTTTAAGTAACCTTTTTCAATAGGTTGTGGCGCAATAATAGTTTTTATATTGCAGCAATAAAAAAGGGGGAAAAAAATCAAGTTGTCATTTTAATTTTCTTCACATGTTTGGCCATTTTCATGTTTTGGCCTGTTTCCTTCTGATTTACTTCCAGTCTCTGTAGCACTGCTCATTATGTAAAACCTCATTACTTTGCCAGCCTGATATTCATTCTAGTTAATGATGACAGCATTAAGAGCTATCATTTTATTCATGCAGTGTTAATCACAGATAGATCTGTGATAAAGTAGCATTCTTTATCGGTACTTATTTGGATATTTCCTACGCGGCTGCAGCGCAGTCAGTCTAAGGGTCGTTAGATTTTTCAAATCACTTGTGAACATTATCGATCGTGTTGCATTATTGTTATGGGTCTTCACTAAATTGTTCCCTTATCACTTTGAAAATGGGCATCTAATTCAGAGGGTGTCTCTGCGCTAAGTAAACAACCCATAATACTGAAGGATTGCTTATACTCTTGTGGGGAAATTACTGCAGTCATTTTAGGAAACATGTCTGTCATTTAGTTAATTATTTGTGGTATATGGAAGCTTTTACCAGCTGATGTGTACATCATTAACTGTTCATTTCTAAAAAAGCCCTGTTCATATACGTATATTTCAAGTTGTAAAAAAAAAAAAAAATTTCTGAGTGTATTATATTTATCATATGCTTGAACATGTAAGAGTGGTGGAATGTGCGTACAGTAATTAAAAGACCAAAGAAGCCCTTAGGTTGGTCTTGGACATGTCCCAGAGTTTGGAGTATTTGTTATGTAGTATGCAGTTTCAAACATAGCGTGTCACTCGAGGCAGCTGCAGTGAAGCAGCATTTTCTTTTCCCTTCTTCCACTTGCTGGGCTGATGATGTGCACCCAAGGGAATTGCATATGGCACCATATTATTAGAAATATCATCAGAGCCGTTCTTCAGAGAGTCTGCTCACCTCATGTTCATCCCATCGGTGAGCTCACCAAAGTGGAAGTTCGCTCTTTGTAAAATTCTTAGAGAAAATGTCAGTGGGGAAATTGAGTTTTTTTTTTTTGGGGGGGGTATTAAAAAAACAACAACTTTAAAATAAAGACGTAGAATATCAAAACAGTCGGTACATTATTTATTAGGCAAGTATTCACAGAGTCTCCTCCCATCTCTGATCAGAGCAGGAGATAAGTTGCCCTGTAGGCTGGGTGCCTGCTATTGATGGGAAGACTCCCAAGTACAATCCAGGCTCTTGTGTCTCCCTGTAATTTTCTCACGCACATGCGCACCGGATGCAGGCGCTATTATCAGCCAGGAAAACATTTTTGTTGTCGCTTGATTATGCTAATGGGAGCGCACGCGAATGCGAAGCACAATGTTATTGAAATTAGGCTTGATTGCAGATGGCATCTCAGGTTAATTTGCGTTCCCTTGCCTAAATGCAGCGCTTGTATTTGTGAACGCTGGTTGGAGCTAATATCCTGTTCTCAAGCACCCCCTCGTTCTTCTTGGGAGAGTCAGACGAAATGCGGTAGTATCATTGTTTCCGAAGTGGAACACCACCGGAATATATATTCAACTGAGAAACTGAGACCTATAATATTATCCTCAGAGAACTGGCAGTGAATAGGGGAGATTTTAACATTGTTTCGGTGAAATTGCATGTTTTGGGATTACAAGCTGTAATGAGAAATTTTCACTCAACCGTTTGCCATGAGCCAGTGAGCAAGCTCTTGCCGTTCGTTTCAACCTTCTCGACGAACAAACGGTTTTAAATGTGACTGATTAAAAAACCTACAATACTTGTATGACAAGTTTCATTTAAATGTTTAACGTGTCCAGGTTAACTCCATTTACATTTTATGGCCAAAGGTTTATAGACAACTGACCATCATTCCCATATTTTGGGACTTCCCCAAAAATGTTGCCACAAAATCATATGCACACCATTTATTTTGTATGGGACCTTTAATGCTCTAGCATTAAAGGTCCCATATTTGACTTTTTACTAAACAAGTAAACACAGGTCTCAGAGCTCCCATAAAGTTTGTGTTAATAGTCCAACTGAAATACCCAATGTTTTTTGATACCTCAATCTCTCTCTCTGTTTCATCCTCTTCCAAATGCACCAATTCAGTGTCTACGTAAATGAGCAGCGGCTGAGCCACACCCTAAAAGAGAACAGCAGAGCTGAGCAACAAGCCTGGGGACGATATGAAGTCACAATAGGAGAAAAACCTAATTGTCCTGTTTAAAGTCCAGCCAATACAAATATGGAAAAGACAAGGACAAAGGGAAAGAAAACAAAAACAGACATTTCCCTGCCATTTTTGTTTGTACACACACCCACCCACCCACACACACACACACACACACACACACACACACACACACACACACACACACACACACACACACACACTTGAGGCCAGATGTGGAAGGTAATTGAGTATATTCACTTTGTTACTGTACTTACAGTAAGTAGATGTTTCATGTATCTGTACTTTATGTAAGTAGTTGTATTAAAGTATTTAAAAAAAAAAACTTTTACTCCATTACAGTGTACAGCAAATATCTGTACTTTTACATCGTTCCATTTTGGCATGGCACTGCGTTAGCTAACCACATTTGTGTGTAAAATTTGAAGCAGAAATTTTACTACCTGATGACTATTTTGCATAATTGCGTGACCTGGCTTTCCCTCGAGACACACCTACTGTAATAACATAACGGGTGTTTAAAATGAGAAGCAGAACTGGTTGGAGACAGTGACGAAAACGGCACATTCACGGTCGGAAAGTAGAGAGTGAGAGAGATCTTTTACTATGAAAAGCACTTGTGCGCCAATACAAGCCCTTTACCTTTGAGACTTAAGTAAATTTCAAGGTGAGTACGTGAAATACTTTTACTGAAGTTAGTAAATGTAAGTGGAGGACTTCTACTTTTACTTGAGTAATAGTTTCCCATGGAAATCTCTGCTTGTATTCAAGTACAGGATTTGTGTACTTTGCCTACCACTGCTTGAGACCCATCTGTATGCCTAAAATTGACAAAAAAATATTAAATACTAATTAATTTTATTAATCTCCCTTAAAATTTCCCTTTCCAGCATTATAATGCCCTTGTGCACAAAGTGAACTCCATTAAGATATGGGTCCGTATTTACTAAGCTTCTCAAAAAGCCTTTTCCAAAAAATCTCAGAGTGATGCAGTTTAGGAGTAGGAGGAATTTATCAACATTCTAAAATAGGAAATCACTCCTATCTCCAGCAAATTTTAAGAGAGCTCCGGTGGTGTCCTACCTGGTTAGGAGCTGTGAGGAAATGGCATTCAGGCAGAGACTTGGGCGGATGAGAGACATTTTGGTAACACTGAATGACATGGAGCTCATTAAAAGATCCGTTTGGGCTAAAAAATTTAATACTTTTTGTGAAAGATCGTGTGCGGAATACAACTAGTCCATCAATGAACATTTCGTGGGCTGTCTATGCAGAAACTAAGGTGATTAGTACCTTACAATTTTTAGTAACAGCGTCTATGCAGCTTTGCAACAGAGATGATTTGTTTTTGTTACAGCCGACAATGTGGGAAATAAAAAATCAAACTTTCCTCTTACAGCACCACAGATCATGCACAGATTCATACATTTCCCCACCACGCATCATGAAATCATGCGCATCGCTGGTTTCCCAGGAGTTGTTGGTGTCATCCATGGCACAGACATTAAAATAATCGTCCCGAGCATGGACAAGGAGGCTTATGTAAACCTCCTCATATATTATTATATAACTAGAATTATTTGACAGTGTACACAACTGTTTTCTGTGATTCTCTGTTATAAGCTGAAATATCATTCAAACTCTTTATTAGCACTGCAAACCCCCATTTTTTACACTCCTTAGGGGTATGTCCGGCAAACTGACAGGTAGCATGGCTGGTGTCACAAATTGCCGTCCACTTATGGTTAGTGGTAAGAGTAGGGCAGAATTTTCCTTTAATTATGTCTTTTTTCATTTTACTATCTCCTGCACAAGCAAAAAGGTCTTATCTTCTCTCCAGAGTCGCTTTTTTCAGATTATGAGAGTCCACATTATAAGCAGTCTGATTAGGATAACTTCATGCACACAAGTTCTATAAATCTATAAGTTTTGTCTGTGTGCATAAAGCTTTCACACAACTGGTGCTTATTTCACCATTTTGATCTGTCACAGTTTAAAATTAATAAGTCGTAAACAGTGTGTGATGTCACACACTTTCCTAGGAGCAGTCCTACTCCTCGCTGAAAGTATGAGTAGAAAGCTTTGTAAACAACTTTTATGTCCTACTCTGAGGTAGAAGTACCTGTATATGTAGTCCTAAATTAACTTTCAACACGATTCTGAGACGAGCAGTAAATACGGGACATGCTTTCCAAATTGGTGTAGAGGAACTGCAGTGTTCTTCTCAGAGCCCTGACCTCAATCTCACTCAACACCTTTGAGGTGAACTGGAACACTGAATGAACCCCAGGCCTCCTCGCCCAACATCGCTGCCTGACCCCACCAACACTATTGTGGCTGTTTGAGCACATCTGTACAGCCATGCGTCAAAATCTAGTTAAAGTCTTTTCAGAAGAGTGGATGTTATTACAATGTGGGACTAAATCTGGAATAAAAGACATTATGTATTGTTGTGATATTCAGTTGTCCATACACACACATGCACACACACAGTGGGAAAAATTATTTGATTCCCTGGAGATTTTGTAAGTTTGGCCAGGTACAAAGAAATGAAGGGTCTATGATTGTATCATAGGTTTATTTTAAAGGATAGAGACAGAATATCCAGAAAAAAAAACACATTTTAAATAAAGGTTCTACATTGAGTTGCATTTCAGTGAGTAAAATAAGTATTTGATCCCCTACCAATCAACAATACTTCTGGCTCCCACAGACTGGTTTATGTGCTCATGTGGTACACAGATTAATTTAATAAGGTGCTCCTAACAACACTCGTTATGTGTATAAAAGACACATGTCCACAGAATCCCTATCTTCTATTCAAACATCATCACCATAGGCAAGACCAAACAGCTGTCAAAAGATGTCAGGGACAAGATTGTAGACCTGCACTAGGTTGGAATGGGCAACAACGCTATCAGCAAAAATCTTGGTGAGAAGGAGACAACTGTTGGAGCGATTATTCACAAATGGAAGAAATACTAAATAACCATCAGTCGCCATTGGTCGGGAGCTCCATGCAAGATTCCACCTCATGGGGGAAGGATAATCATGAGAACAATAAGGAATCAGTCCAGAACTACGCAGGAGGAGCTTGTGAATGATCACAAGGCAGTTGGGATCACAGTCACCAAACAAACCATTGGTAACACAATATGCCACCTTGAATTGAAAGGCACATGTAGAGGCCTGTCTGAAACTTGCCAATGAAAAGCGAGGTCAGATGAGACAAAAATTTAGCTCTTTGGCATCAAGTCGACTTTTTTTTTTGAATAAGGAAAACGCTGACTGGGACCCTAAGAACACCATCCATACAGTCAAGCACGGAGGACGAAGCATCATACTTCGGTGCTGTTTCTCTGCTAAAGGCTGACTTTGCCGCATTGAGGGGCCAATGGACGGGGCCACGAATTGTAAAATCTTGGATGAGAACCTCCTGAAGATGGGTCTTCCAGCATGACAATGACCCAAAACATACCACCAAGGCAGCATAAAGAGTGGCATAGCTAGTCTCCAGACCTTAACCTTATAGAAAATTTATGAAGGGAGCTGAAACTTGGAGTTGCCAGGCGACAGGCAAAACCTTAAGGATTTAGATAAGATCAGTAGAGAATAGTGGACCAAAATCCCTCCTTAGATGTGTGCAAACCTGGGGACCAACTACAAGAAATGTCTTACCTCTTTGCTTGCCAACAAGGATTCCTCTACCAAGTCATATTTTGCTTTGGGATCAAATATTTTTTTTACTCATTGAAATGCAACTCAATTTATGTTTTTATAACCTTTTGTAATATGTGTTAATTCAGGATGTTTGGTTGATATTCTGTCTCTATCCTTTACAATAAACCTATGATAAAATCATTTAATTGTAAGTGGGCAAACTAGCAAAATCAGCAGGGGAATCAAAGAATAATTTTTCCCACAAGTTGCAGGGCTCCAATTTTGGAAGGCCAGTTAGCCTAATCTGCATGTTTTTTGGATTGTGGGAGAAAACCAGAGTATCCAGACGAAACCCACCAAGCAGGCCGAGAACATGCAAATTTCATGCACACAGACCCGAGGCAGGTATTAAACCCTCGACCCTAAAGGTGCGGGACCACGGTGTTAACCACTAGGTGGTGGAGGCATTATGATTGTGAACCATGCTTTTTTGGATTCAACCATTTATCCTTTGGGTACCAAGGATTATATGAATTAGTAAGAAGCACTAGACTCGTTGGCAATGGACACATTCTGGTCATCATTTTGGCGTTGAGTCATCAATTGTAATATTGAATATTATTGAATAAATTGTAATAATGAGTGTAATGTTTAACTGCTTCATAAATATTTGAGAACTCCTGACGTTTATATGTATATAGTATAGTTGGCTGGTTCTATAAAACAAAATGTATGTTTTCTTATATCCTTCTATGTAGAGTTGAGCTGTAATGTATACAGTGTTCCACAAAAAGAGGCTTTAAGTTAGCTAAAGGGTGAAACAGAATGTTTCCACTGCTGTCTCAATATTCCCATGAGAATCCGTCAACCTGTACTTGAAGGTGAGGGTCCAGGTAATGTTACAAATGTGAGAACAGACTGCTCTAGATTTCTTTTGACAAGTGAAAGGCATACAGGGCTGGCACGTAAGGAAGACACAAGTGAAGGATCGGTGTTGCAGATGCTTTCTATCAGCGTGCATGAAGGAGCAGCAGAATTTGGCAGTATTTCTTGTTTCTCTGGTTTGTTGTTGTTTATCCACTTAATTAATGATGTGCACTGTTTTTATTCCTACCATCAAAAGATTGGGTCCTAATTGCATAGGGGGAAAAAAAAAGTTTCTTTGATTTCAAGGCATCCCTGTTCTTCAGATGCAATTTGCATGAAGATGTATAGATGAGAAGAAAAAAGGGCTGCGTATTAATTACAAGCAGACAAAATGATTGCAGTACTTATGCGAAGTAAACAGACTGTTGTTGTTTGTAAATCCAGTCGGCATGACGCAGTCACAGCAACTATCACTCTTCTGTTTATAGCGAATATTTACTATGAGTTCTGAGAAACTGTATGGTGATTATTTAATAATGTTTGTCTGTATATACACTACTATAAGTCAAAAAGTTGGTTACACCTTCTAATTCCATTGTCTTTTTTGACTTTTATTTCTTTCTACTGTACATTGTAAAACAATGCTGAAGCCATCCAAAACATACAATAATTTCATCTGAACAGTTGATTTTGAGATGTGTCTGCTTCTTTCGCCCTGTAATGCCTTCATAACGGCTTTAATCTGAGGCGATGTTTGTTGATTGGTGATTTTTTGAGGCTGGTAACTCTAAATGAACTTCTCCTCTGCAGCAGAGGTAAGATGGTCTTCATGAGAGCCAGTTTCATCATGGTGCTTGATGGGTTTTGCAAATGCACTTGATAATACTGTTCTTGGAAGAACTATTATACTATAGAACAGCCGACCTTCGTGTCTTGAAATAAAAACTGACTGTTGTTGTTACTTAATTAACTAGTGACATATTTGTTTTTTCATAGTTTTGAAATATCCAGTATTGTGTTTTAGAATGTAGAAAATAAATCACTGAACAAAAAGATATTGAATCAGAAGGTGTGTCCAGAGTTTTGACTGGTACTGTACAGAAGTGAGAATAAGAACTTGCAGTAGTTGCTCTGAACATCAATAATTACATCAAAGGAGATAAAAAAAAACGCATAAACTCATAGTTTTTAGCAAATGCATTTATATTCTCAATGAGCACTTTATTAGGAACACCTGTAGACCTACAGTACTGTACTCACTCTGGAGTCAATCCCAGGAGGCTTAGGGTGTGAGGCGGGGGACACCCTGGACAGGGTGCCAATCCATCACAGGACACACACACATGCACTCACTCACACAAACACTACAGGCAATTTAGGAATGCCAATTAGGCTAATCTGCATGTCTTTGGACTGTGGGAGGAAACCAGAGTAACCGGAGGAAACCCTCCATGCACGGGGAGAACATGCACACTTCATGCACACAGAGACGGGAATCGAGCCTGGCCGGGAATCAAACCCGAACACACGTAATTGCACTTATTCATGCAATTATCTAATCAGACCATCATATGGCAGCTGGACAGTCTATAGTCTGCATGTCATGCAGCTGAGGATTAAGAACTAGAGGTAATGTTCACATCAAACATGAAAAAGAAAAAAATGAAAAAAGAATGTCATAGGACTTTGACCAAGGCACACTTGTCGATGCCAGACAGGCTGGTTTGAGTATTTCAGAAACTACTTCATAAACACCTGTTTTTTCTTTTTTAAACACACACTAAAATATCCAATAACTCAAACAATCACTATTTACAACAGTGGTGAGGAGACATTTACCTCAGAATACACAAAATTTTAAACTGATTTTCGCCATAATTTAGTCATGTCCAATTCCCACCCATCTTGTCAGGGCACTCTCCCATCAGCGACAGCTACCAACATGGGAGGCTTGCTCTGACACACGTGAAGCCACCGACCGCATCTTTTCAAACTGCTTCTCACGCATCATTAGGGAGTAGCATAACACAGACGGAGGAAAGCCCTGTCTGGCCCTTTCTCCCAAGTGAGCTCGCAGGCGTCCATGATTGGCCAGTGTCACTATGATTGATATGTGAGTGTGAGTAGGCCATCCCTCCTCACTTCCTCCCTCCCTCCTGAGAGAGCACGGCCAAATTGTTCACCAGGCTCCCAGTTATGGATGGTATCTCCGTATGATAGTGGAGAACTATAGTAGATTTCCTCTTATGGAAGTGCCATACTGTCCATTGTGTTATGTGTTAGGACATCAGCAGGTTGATATCTGAATGGATAAAGAAGAAATACATCAAGGTGTTGGAACAACCGAGTCAAGGACCAAGCTCATTGGAATGCTTTTGGACGATCCGGGATGAGCTGTGGATAAGCTAATGCCGTTGAACATCAATGGACTGAAGAAATGTCGTAAAGAAGAGTGGGTCAACATTTCCCCTATAAGCTACGCCTATAGTTAACTTCATTTGTTCTTTCTGTAACTAAATGTTGTTCTACGTGTTACTGAATTATAGGGTGCACTCATTTTTCACACCTGGTTTCATGTTGAAATATGTTGTGTTTTTAATTTTCACCTGAGATTAAAATCAGATGAGGGTGGACCACACGGTCGTTATTTACACCCTGATAAGTACAAGCACAGAACTGAAGGATGGTGTACTTTCTTTGTTTTTTCTTCTTCCATATAACTCCATAAAAGTACAGTATATAACTTTGCTAAAATATAACGGAAGATGAGGAAGTGTTCAATTGTATTCCTTTCATCAAACCCTGGGTGACATGAGAGAGATATAATGAAGTGCTTGTTTTTATAAAAACCATTTTTTCCCCACCTTTTTTGGAATCTCACTATTAGAAAAAAACATTCGTTTAATTACAGCCTCGTTTCCCATTTCACTGCTGGAATAGGGGACCTTGAAAAATACTGCATCAGAAATGCCAAAGGAAGACTTTGATACCCCGAATTTTATTCCAAGCCTACTCTTTTATTGAGCATCAGAAGATATTTACTGTGTTGTAACAAGAGGCTCTGCGCACTCCTTTTGCTCAGTTCCAGGTGGAGACTTTCTTTGTCTCCGGAGAAAAAAAGCCCGAAACAATGTTTATACACACAGAGTCCGGACAATATTCTTCCAATCTGTTCCACAAATGCATTCCCCCCCCCCCCCCCCTTTCCTTGGCTTCACTGAGCTGACAGATCACACGACCTGTGACCCGTCAGTGACACCTTTCCTCAGAAGAGACCCGACTTCACTCAGCTGAAAGGGGATGAGCTGGCCTCTGAGTTCAGGCTTTAATTTCAAAAAGGCTTTGCTCATACACAGGCTAGCTTAGAGTAGGAACAAGAGAAGGAAAAAAAAAAAGAGGAAGAAACAATAAAATGGAAGATGTCATTGTAGCTTGAGAGCACAGGTTGAAGTGAAATACATGCTGTGTTTTTATTTTTTTATTTTTATAGTCTCTCTGGTCAGAAAAAAAAAGTTGCAGTAGCCATTCCTTTTCCATTTTTGGTTCTAGTCCAAATCACACAGTGAAGTATGTTAAAGCAGAAAGTGTATGAGAACTTATATAAACATGTAGAATCTACAGGCTTGTTAACTGTACTGTAGAAATTGTTATTTCTAATATCTTGCGTTATATGGTCATGGTATTGTATAGCAGGCAAAAAAAAAAAAAAGGAAAACTGGAAAACATACAGTAAAATGACATTCTGTGAAGTATTTCAGCATTATTTTTTTGTTGTTTTTGATGCACATTTCTCTCTGTTTGTGGCATGTTTCCCCACCAAGCACTGCTCGTGTGTATGCGTTTATTTGTACAGTACACGCCACGTGCTTCTGTTATGTTTCAGTCTTCGCCCCGTCTTTGATAGAGAACTCAACTGCGCCCACCTGTTCTGTGTTATCTCATTGATTAGTCGGTATGTGTGTTCCCTGCTGTTGCTTTGTCTCTTTGCAAAGTGCTTCCTGTTTATGATGTTCTGTCATTTCCTTGATGAAGTTAGCTATGTAAGTTAATCCTGCTTGGCTTTTAACTTTGGATTATATAAATCAGGGAGTTTGTGCCCTCTTGTCCTGTTGTAAGACAAGAGACCCAGAGTTTACTGTTGTGTACATTCAAGTTTCTCCTTACTCTTATCTTTATTAACACCTGATAACTATAAGCTTAATCAATGTCCCAATCAAGGCCTGTCTCAGTTGTAACAACATTGCGATGACATTCACTATCAGGACAATGTCAGAACAACATGGTTTAGAATAACTGTAATAGAATAAATGTTGATATAACATTAAGTGAATGATCTAAACATAACTTCGCCATTATACCTGCAAAGCAACAAAAATGTAACCATTATTTGGAGCATTTATGTTCCAACAGACCAAAAGAAGCAGGTGGCCTCACATCCAGGGCTGGGTGTGCGTCATTTATGCCATGAAGAGATGTACCAGGATACGCTACAGGAAGAAGGCAAGCAGGATGAGGCACTGTGATGTTCCATGTTCCGCTGAAAAATGTTAATTGAAACAATATTCCCTGATGGCAGTTCAGGAATTTTCCAGGAATTGTTTGAGAAACGCAACAAATAGGCATTGATAAATGACCAAGTTCTCAGACCGATCAAGCATGCCCTGAATAAACAAGTCATGGAGGCCTTAATGGATCTCCTGCTGATGCCTTGGTGCCAGATACCACAGCACACCTTCAGAGGTCTTCGGGAGGCCTGCCTCGACAAACTGTTTTAGTGGCACAAGGAATCCCTACACAATATTAAGACTCAATAACGTGTCACATGTACTGTACCGTACAACACATTGAAATGATTTTTTTAAAGTCTGGGGTCAGAGTGCAATCAGAGTCAGCGAGGATCCAGTGCCCTGGAACAGATAGGGTTAAGGTCCTTGCTCAAGGGCTCAGGAGTGGCAGCTTGGCGGTGCTGAGGCTTGAACTCCCTACCTTCTAATCAGCAACCCAGCGCCTTAACTATTTGAGCCACCGCTGCCCTAGGCAGGGTATGTTATGGCTGATTGGTGATGACTAATTGTATCAACCTGGATTATAGATTAAGCTATTGACCACTAGAGTTTATGAGGCTCGAGAGGTGCTGTACTTTAAAAAGACCAAATTGTCCAATAAATAATGTGGATTTTTTTTTTCTTTGACGAAAGACCCACTCCTGAGGTGTCCCGTGGCAGAGTGTCTGGTTTAGACCCATAATCAATGGATAACACAAGCCAAGACTAAAGCTAGTACATGGTGCATCTTCAAATAAATATACTGTCAGGTCTGAGACATCTCGAAACATCATGTCTGTGACTATAAAAGTATAAATGCTTAAACTTAAATGTACAAATGTGTTAAATCAATGATAATTATTCACTTATTCAGCATGTTATGCAGTTACTCCTAAGAATTATTCAGTAAGATAGAAATGTAAATCTGCACCCACCAATAGTTTAAAAACACTGATATAAAGTGAGATCAGGTAAAAGTGTCTGTGTGTCCATATTCTACATACAGTACATGCAAACCTGCTTGTAATTAAATCCAGTCACTCACAGTACAGAAGAAAGAAAGCCACTCTATAAGGTGATGATGAACACCCTTTATGCACACAGTTTAGGTATTCAGCACTGTTGCTGGGGAGCTAGGGCTGAGGAAAATTCTGAACAGAATCCCGCCTAATAAAAATGGTGGGGGATTTTTATTCCGGTGCCGTAGCCGAGGACGAGTCGCAGTACAATTTCAGTAACATTTGCATCGGATTGTAGCTTGTGTAATGGCCCGAGCCTCATTCCCTATAATGATAAAAACACTAGAGCGGGCAAATACAGCGCATAAGTTCACAAGAGTGACTGAGCGAGGAAAGGATGAGGAAGAAGTAGAGAAGCATCAACAATAACACAATCTGCAACTACAACACTTTTTCTGCCTCACAGGGGTGGCAGCTGCTCTAGTTGGCTATTCTCAGGAGAGTTTGATGGATTCTCCCTCTCAGGGGGAGGCAGCAACTCCTGGGCTTAAACACAGCACAGGCACGATCCGGGCTCTGCTACATTTACACACAAATGAGCCACAGAGACGCCAAATCATACAGCACGACCTGGCCCGGGCAGATTTATTCTTTACCTGATGTGAGTCGGCCCCGTCTTAATTGCGCCGGATAGCCGTTTGAAGGTGCCTGTTGAGGAAATGACATCCGATGTCGCCCCCCTCTCACGAAACCGATATTAAACGCGCCGTCATATATTTTATCTTTCTGTAAGTTATGGAGTTTGTCGTAACGCTTGCCCTCCACGAGTCACCGTAAATCCATTTTCTTAGCATAGCTCATTTGTTATCAAGGCGAATGAGGTGTTTTGTTGTTTTGATATCTCTTCTCAAATGCTTAAAACGGCAAACTCTGTCATTGCTCAGGCACGTCACGTCATTTACCTTCCCTACCTTGTTTAGGTTTACCGTCAGGTGCCGCGCCAGAGCATGAATGGAAATGCTCAAAGCTGGCTGGGTCCCGGATTCATCCCAGCCTGGTTATCTTATTAAAAACAAAATAATCTGTAAACATTAAAAGAATGCAGGAATGGTCACGAACTACAACGGTTTGTTATTTAACACGGTTGACTGCTACCAAACAAATGTAATGCCTAAGAGAATTCTCGGTGCTCAGAATGCTCATGCATTATTTAAACACGTTTCACTGTCGTTGGACTAAATTTGTGTAATTCCACGGAAAAAAAAAAAAAAAATCTAAAAATCAAAACAAGCCCAAGCTTCCCATATGAAGAGGAGCTCATAGCAGACATTTAATAATGCATGTGACAGTCAAAGAAGCAGACAACTAACACTAAGGGCTGTCTCTGTTCCAGAGATTACAGTGGACCTGCTAACCCCATGTCATGAAAAATTTACTATACTGATATTGAGTAGCCTTTATGCTTTATTTAGACTTTATTTAAATCACTCACGCCAACAGGAAGCCTGTGTCTTTTATGCGGCCTTCATACCCATTATTTTGTTTGCAGATCCAAATGTATGCCCTTGTTTCACTATGTACAGTATTTGACTTGGTTTGGTATCACACTGCGCATATTTAAAGCTGAAACTGTACTCATTAATTTATTAACCATGGAAAAAAACAACTGTACGGTTTATACTATACAGGAATGGAAAAACGGAAACTCGCGTCTGTGTAGTGTTTACAGGAAAGCAGAGAACACAGAGCTGTCACATCGATGGCAGAATCAGCGTCACACGACAATACCATTCCCAAAGTGCATCGTGGCCGAAGAAGAGGAACCACCACGAACCACGACCTCCAGCCTGCTTCAGGCTGCTACACCGCGGAGTTCTGAACAGGCAAAGGCCTCACACGGGCGTGTTTATTTAAGGGTCCTGATACCTCGCACTTCGTTCGATCATTTACAGTAGGTAGCACCGACCGGTAAGGTATCAGGGCCAAAGAAAAAAGAAAGAAAGAAAAAGAAAAGAAAAGACAGAAGAAAGAGAAAGAAAGACAGAGGCAAAGCCCAAGCCTCTGCCTCTCTAAGACGCCGCCGAGAGAGAAAGAGAGAGAG
Source organism: Clarias macrocephalus (assembly GCA_011419295.1). Lineage (NCBI taxonomy): Eukaryota > Metazoa > Chordata > Actinopteri > Siluriformes > Clariidae > Clarias > Clarias macrocephalus. The sequence goes on from JAAGKR010002382.1 coordinate 59,294, forward strand.
AGCGGCACGCATCAGTCCAGCGTGTACACTCAGTGGAAAGGTGTACACAAAAGCACAAACTCTCTTTCTCACTTATAAATCCTCGGTGCGTCCCCACACAAACTAGCAGTTTTCTGTGAACGATCCACTGAGTGTATTCTTGCCTCATGATGGTTTTGATTCTGATTTAATCTGTTTGCCCGTCACCAGACCTTTGCCTGTTTTGTGACTATGGTTTTGTGTAACGTTTTGGATTTGTTGGCGGCTATTTTCATGTGCATTCTAACTGCTGCCTTCTCTGCCTCTGAACAAATGCCAGCTCTAAATTTATGATTTCCCTGGAGGGATTTATGCATGGCAAAATGTTGTGCCAATGCTAATTTTGCAACATTATGGTCACTGGGACACTATTGGTGTTAAGTGAAAATGACTTTGATATTATGATATTGGACATTGTTGACTATCAGATGTTAGGACTCCACAGCTGTGGTTATAAAATGTATGTCGATGTCATGGGTGGCACCCGAACTCGGACTTCGGTAGTGATATTGCTAGGTGATTTTCTGCCGTAATTTTGTTTAACAGACTATGGTTTTACTCCCAAATTGATCTTTCTTCACCATAATATTTTTGAAAGAAAACAGTGAGATATCAGTACAACAATCTGGAGGCTTGTGAGCGACTTGTGTACAAGAGACATAAGATGCATGCGCTGTGTGCGGGAAGCTGCTGTGTTCATCTCGTCCTCCAGTCTGGATTTCTGAAATCTGATAGACACTCATGGGAGCATTGATGTAACGAAATGGATGTTGTGTGAATAAGCAGTGATCAGAACAAGTGGTGGAAGCAGGTAAAGGTTGATATTCTGTTGTTTTGAAGTTGTTTTTGTAATTTAAGATTATGTATTTGCAATTGTTTAAAAAAATGCTTTATGTTAAATGTTGTGTTGGGTGAACACTATCACAACCTAAATACAACTACATGATGGCATCATCTAATCCTGGGGAGCTCCTTATAGTAGTAAAAATTACATATAATGCAAAATGAAACACTTTATTTATGGCATCCATTTAATTTAATTTATATTTACATATTCATTTATTTTTTATGTACAGAATATCTAGATCACCTACTGTATAGAATGAATTTCTACACTGACAGCTTTACACAGCATGTTTGGTTCATTTCCTGTCGTCACTTCAGAGTTCAAATCGCTTTCCTACTGCAACCAAACTGTGCAAAAATTTACTTGGCAGCTCCATACGTGAATGCGATTGCCGTTTTCTCACTCACCCAAATAAAGCACATAGAGAAGAAAACAGCGGTAGGGTTTTGATTCAAACTGAGTTAAATGCTGCATATGAGAAAACGCCTTAGGAAATATACTAATATATATGTATGTATATATATATATAAATACTGAACAAAGCTACACACCTGAGATCAGGCACACAAACAGTGGCACCTGTAGAAAGATTTCTGCACAGTTCTCTTCCTGGCAGCTCAAAATGCCCCAGTTTTTCCCTGACCTGCATGTCACCCACTGAGCATCTCTGGGATGCGGTGGATTGGTGCATGCAGCAGTGTGCACCCAAATATTTGACAACTTCTCACAGCTACAGAGGAAAAGTAGGACAACATTCCACAGGCAGCAGTCAACAACGTGATCAACCCTACAGAATGCGAGATGTGTTTTTGGGGTGTCTCTGAATAAGAGTGGCGTGTTTATATCCTCGAATCGATAGATACAAGCAGAAACAAATCTGTTCCAATTAACTTTCAATAAAACCTTGGAAATGGTCGCGCATCACGTTTACACTCTCGTTTGATTAGCGCCGTGTACAGAAAGAGGGATGATAGACATAGTAAAAGTTTCACTTCTGGAAAAGAGACTCTTAATGCACTCTTGGCTGAGGGAGATTTGATACCTGCCCATTTCCTTATTATAGAAAAGGAACACTGCCATAAAAGCTTTTGTTTCCAAATGAGAGACAGATGAAAAATACCACATTAAACGATGATGCTGTCAAGCTGTCACTAAGGTAATGAAGTTAGTCTAAACCATTTGTCTTATTTTGTCATGGCTTTTCCCCATTAGTCATAGTAGGGTGTCATTAACTCCTCAGGAGCCCCCTTCACCCAAGATCACTTGGCCTCACTTTCAGAGTGGTGGAGCTATGGAGAGGGAGAGAGAGAGAGAAATAAAAGTAAAGAATACAACATACAGATACAACATACAGTATTTTTCAAAAGATGAAAGGAAGAATGCAGCAGTTAAAACAAGAATCTTGCCAGTATTTTAGTCTTTTGTGTAATCATTTGTGCAGTGCATTGAAATGGGACAGTGGCTCAGGTGGTTGAGCTGATCAGAGGGTCAAGGTTCGAGCCCCGCCTCTGCCATGTAGACTCTGTAAGGCCTGCGAGCATGCATACACAATGTGTATTCTGCTGTTGGCGATTCTAAAGCCTGAATGAGAAAGGAGGATGGTTTGGGGGTCGGGCCCCGTAAAAAAAAAAAAAAAAAAAAACCCGGCTACTACTTTATAAATACCGGAACCCATCAACCGATGTGCTCAACAGCATGGAAGGAACAAATAAACAAACAAACTAACTAAAAAAAGAATTAAAATGTGTGTTGCAGGTAATTTACACTCACTCTCACTCATTATCTATACCGCTTAATCCTGTATTCGGGGTCATGGGGGCCGGGAGCCTATCCCAGGAGACTTCGGGCACATGGCAGGGTACACCCTGGACAAGGTGCCAATCCATCGCAGGGCACAGACACACACACATGCACTCACTCATTCACACACTACGGGCAATTTGGGAACGCCAATTAGCCTAACCTACATGTCTTTGGACTGTGGGAGGAAACCGGAGTACCCGGAGGAAACCCACCAAGCAAGGGGAGAACATGCAAACTCCACGCACACGGAGACGGGAATCGAGCCAGGCCGGGGATAGGTAATTTACAAAGAACTTTTAAGTGAATTATGTCCTGGGAAAGGTAGGAGAAGGAAACAATAAGGAAATTAGTTTTCAGAGTGACTTCAAATGTTCCTGAAAGCCACTTGGTTTCCTAGACTACTGTAGGTCTTCAGTCACCTCTTCATCCTGCACAGCATCACTGTGGATTCAGAGCTTTGGATCTCAGGTGGGAATACACCCTTCATGGAGCACCAGTTCATGACAAGGCACTGTTAAACACACTTGTTTACATTCGTGGGTAATTTAGAAACCTGAGAACCTATACGAAGCCCACACAAACATGGGAAGAGCATGCAAAACTCTACCCAGACTGGAACCTGAGCTCACAATTGAACCATAGACCCAGAAACTGTGGGGTAGCAATGCTACCCGCTGCAACACCGCTGTGTCTGACTGCACGAGCTAAAGAAGAGCAAACTGAGCGCGAGTGAAAGCTGTGAGACAGATAAAAAAAAAAAAGAAAAAAGAACCTAAATATGGTCTCCATTATGCTAATAATGTTCAGTTTAAAATCCTGTCTGTGAAAATCTAATATGAGACCTATTTTACCCTGATAATATTAACTTCTGATTATTTTACTAAGACATCATTTTAATAAGCCTTCTCATTATTAAATCTTAGTAAGTATATAATATTGCCTTCAGGTGAGTAAAACAGGTTTTGGCAAATTTATTACATACTCCCTGGACGTATTAATTTGCACAACTTATCATTTTTCGTAAAGCACATAGCGAGCGGAAAAATGAATTGAGCTGCCGAGAGCCTGCCACAGACTGGGTAAGAACATTCTACACGCTCGTATTCATTAAACCAAATATGCCAAAATGAATTGTTGGGTTGCTCGTGCGAAAGATGTAATCCACCATAGATCCCCTGCGTAGAACAGTCACCCTTTAAAAAAATTGCATTGAGGTTATACAGTACAAACCATGCAAATTGTATATAATTTCATTTTTTAATCTTTCCGATCAGCATCCGTTCATCACTAATAAGTGGATGATATGTAGAAGTTCTGATATTAATGCTCCCAAAATGGCCCAATATGTTCATTTAGTATTTGTGTTACTGATTCCCCGTTAAATAAAACATAATGAATCTTATTGATGTGTGTCCCTGAGCTCTGGACGCGGGCCACCACGGAGCCGTGGCTGTACTGCTCTCGCAGATGCCCGAGGCCAGACACCTGGAAAGGGATTAATTACAGACAGCTGCCCAGAAACTCCGACCTCACCCCTGAGACAGCCATTCCACCTCCATCCCTCCTTCAGAACTTGCATCTTCATGGATGGCTTTAGGATCCCGTAATCAACATGTGATTACAGCACTCTTTCCAAAGTTTAGTAAATTATACACTGAAATAAAAAAGATATCCTAGGAAGTGGAAAGATCGTACATTAAGGTACAATCCTCGGTTTTTTTTTTGTTTAATAAAATTTCAACAAACCAAGATCGCAAGGAAACATTTCTTGTTTCTTGTATTAAATGTATTGTATAAACGCATTTTTGGTTTAAATTATTTAATTATTTTATATTTGGTTTGTTATAATCTTATTTTAAGAAATTACACATAGGTTTGGCTAGAATATTTATCAAAAATATTTCACTTGCTAAGAAGTTATTTCTCACATTGTAGCTCTCGGTTTTAGCTTAATTGGGTTTCCCAGGGCAACACTGTGGCTTAGTGGTTAGCACTGTCGGCTTGCACCTTCAGGGTTGAGGTTCGATTCCCGCCTAGGGGTGTGTGTCTGGAGTGTGCATGTTCTCACATGCTTGGTGGGTTTCCTCCGGGTACTCCAGTTTCCTCTCCAAATTGCCTGTGGTGTGTGTAATGAGTGTGTACATGTGTATATCTGCCTTACGATAGATTGGAACCACGTCCAGGGTGTCCCCTGCTTTGTGCCCTAAACCTCCTAGGATAGATGCCCCCCACAAGCCTGTATACAGGATAAAGTGGTATAGATGATGAGTGAGTGAGTGAGTGAGTGAAGGATTTTTCAGTGAAAGGGTTTGCACGTGCTACGCTACAATCATTATAACCATTATACATCTGGAACATACTGTAAAGGGGATTTTATGTGGAGATGTTTTTCTACGTCTTAGTAGCACCTATGTCTTAGTTCGACCTACCCACCCTGCCATTGTGTGTTTTTTGACAGGTTGGAGTACGTGGGCCAAGAGGTAGTGTCAGTCCTGAAAGTAATAGCAGCTCATAGATTTGTCCTTCATCAGCACTTAAGCTTAAGGAAATTCCTTCATGTTAATGTATGTGGTTTTGGAAATACATCAAATACATCTGGTTGTGATAGTCAGATGTCCACATACTTTTGGATATATTTTGCATTAAATATAAGTATGAATTTGGTGCATTTCGAACATCCTGCCGTGGGCAAAACACAAAAATTAAAGGTTAAAATTATGTGACTGTAAAACATTTGGCCCTGGGAAAGGTACAGGCAACAATAATTAAGCACTACAATAAAAATGATTAGAACTGCTTTTGACATTCTCATTGCAAGTAACTTCCCCTTAATTGCAATCACAAATTTTAATGCCAGTTTTATGTGCTACGGCTATAAGCTGTTTAAAGTTCAGTCGCTATACTCTTTAAATCTATCCAATTTCTGCAGACGTGTAAAGGAAGGAAGGAAGGTGTGGGGCTTATGAATTCTTCTGGCTGTTAGGCGAGCTGCGTGCCGACTGGCTAATTCCAGGAGGATGTCCCACACCAACACACACTCCAGGCTACTTAGCTATGCAGCCGCAGCATCTGTTGAGGACTAATGAATGTTATAACCTCATAAACGTCATGAAATTGGACATTATCCCTTAATTAAATGAACAGAGATGCATTACAATGATTACGGTGGCACAACGGTGCATTGATGTGCTAGTGCAACCACACCAGGGTGCTAGTAACAAAGCTAATAGGTAATGATCCTCCCCTATACAGGAGAGTGGCATGTTGAAAGACTCTCTGAGTAGGAGGGCGAAAAGAAGGGCTAAGTGTCGAGAAACACCTTTTAAAAGGAAAAGCATCTTCCGATTTTCTGAACTTTCCAGCTCCCAACTTTGATCACTGATCCCATAAAGGTGTGCGGTTCACCACGATGTCAGTCAAGCTGCAGTGGGTTTATGTCTGGTTTTGTGCTCCAGCTTTCTGCAGGCCATGATGATTATGGGAGCTGCACTCACTCAGTGGATGATTATAGTGCAGAGTCAGCCTGTGGAACAGCTGTGCAATAAAGGCCATATAAAAACAAAGAGAGGTGCTTGGCTGGCAGTACACCTGGACCAGACAGGGCTTGAAATACTGAGTCCCCAAGGATCTGCTCAGCAAGGGGAATGAACATTTGTGACTCGCAGGGTGCATCTAAGGCATCGTGGAGGGCAATTTGAGTGTAAGTGGGAAGTTTGTAATAACTCTGTAGTCATACTGTATGTGGTGTGGATTAAGGTCTAACCAGAATGAGTTTGTTATGGGGGTTTGGGGTTGTTTGGCTTTATCATTGGGGAGTGGTGTCAGCAGCTGGTGCTGAAATCGACAGGAGATATTTTGCATAGTTTTGATTGGAACAAACAGATTCTCCGATTTGCATGCTGCAGAACGCTGCAACACTGATGATGCCAGCTGTATGCAAATTGTCGTTGTGAAAAATGCTGCAAAACAATAAGTCCATTTTCAGTCACATGGTTGAATTCAAACATCAGTCACACTATGTAAGCAGCACATTCCAAACTCTGATTCTGTGTTGGGACCTGATGTTAAGTCATCTCGTTGAATGGACCAGGATGGACATGCCACTTGGTCAAAAACAAATGATGTCCTTCAGTTTATCTTAATCTGACAGTGACCTCGCACTCTGACATGTACAGTACATGTGACCTAACTTGAACTATGTGATGCTTACCCCATATCGGATTAATGTAATATCATTTCTGTACCCAGTATATCTAGCTGTTTTTTACTAATCATGTAACACATTTTTACTGAACCCAGGCTGAATGAATAGAGCTTCTTTGTTATTCACGAATCTCCCTTCTTAAGAACAAAACGGATAAAATGTGCACCTCACTGGAAATATATCAACATAAAATATTAATATATACCAGCGAGGAGCCAGAAGCATGTAATTTAAACGTGCAGACAGCTGAAATGAGGCTGAATGTCCCTCTGTTTTACTTTTGGCGGAAGGTCTTTCAAAAGACATTTGTTTCAGGTTTCCTCTGCCGGTTAATTGCCTTTTTTGTCGCAAATTCACAATGACAGTGTTTGGTTTCTGCTGCCGTATTATTTATAACCCTTGGTTTTTGATGGGAAGTTCCGCACACCTCCCCTTTCTTCACTCCACTTTCCCTTTTGCCCCGTAGAGGGTGATTGATTGATTCCGTTTAACCTTGATAAGGAAGGCAATAGAAAAACAAATTGCCGTATTGACACAGGCATGATGGGCCGCTCAGCTCTGGTGACTGGCGAGGTTAGGCGGAGGTCGGAGGGCTCGAAGAAGAAAAGGAGGAAGAGAGTTGCGCTCCACAAAATCTGCCAACCTTTTAGCATGCACACTGCAGCTACGGATACCTTACAGCGGCTCTGTCACGGCGAGGAAGGATCCTCACTACGCCAGCCTTCATGTCATAGTGGAAGGTTTTGGCGAGGAACGTTAATCGAGCATGCCTTTAATCGAGCTGCTCATGTACAGATATCATGTTCAAGACTGTTTTGTCTTCACCAGACACAAGCTCGTTTGACAACCTCCTGATTTCATGCAGTGTGTTTATCATGAATGCCTTAATCAACAAAACGATATAGTTTGATTATGTCTGATGAGGACCACACCCACAGTAAACTGTATGCTATGACAGACTTAAGCCTCTCATTTCAAAGCAATGAAGATGAATTATTTATTCATTTCTCATCAAGGCAATCACAGTACTCAATCAACCGGGGGAAAAAAACAGCTTTTTTAAAACTCATTTTTACAAAGCATCCTCATAATAAAGCTCTATCCTTTATACGTTTTCCATGCATGGAAAAGTTTGATGTTCATTTAATTTTTAGTATGGCATATGCTCATGTTGGGTCGTGTCCTTTGCCATTCCATCTGACTGCACTATTAATCCCTCTCACTGGACCTGGCCTTCCTGACACTATCACTGTCTCATTTCAGCATTTCTTTCACAGTACCTGTGCCATTTTTTTTTGTTGTCATTTTTTAATGCTGATTTTACTTTTTACATTTTTCTATACACGTCAGATGTTGCCTTTTTTGGGGGGGAGAAAACCATGTACGTTGTGCCGGAGCGACAAAGATAAAAAAAAAAAAAAAATTCCTTCTTTGCATGCCATGGAGTGTATTAAGACAATCCCATCACTGTCAGACAGTGGTGTAAAGAAAGTAGCGAGGTGTTTGAAGAGGAACTCTGGGCAGCTCCTGCTGGTCTGCTCTTACTGCAGCAGGAAACTTTCTTACCATCTGTGATCCAGCATCGTTTCAAGAAGACACAGTTGTAGTCCATTTTAAGTTTAGAAGATGAAATTTTAGGCAAATCTTTATCCTTCACCATAGGCAAACTAGTTCTAGTAGGGTTTCAGAGTGAGCCGGATCAAAGCGGTTTTCAACAATCGCGTATCCTGTTTGGGGTTACCTAAAACTTACACCTCTTTTTTATTTTAATTTTTTTTAAATAAATGCCTAAAAGTTTAAATAATTTGACAATTTTCATTCACACATAGTTAGATTGATGTATTTATCTATTTTTATTCAGTTACTTATTTATTTATTTATTTTCCACTTTGTCCTCTTGCTTTATATGGCAATGTGTAAATGAAGCCTGAGAGTGGGCCTGGTAGAGTTCCTTAGCCCTCATGGTGGCAGCAGGCCTTTAAGAATAACGTGAAAGTGAGAGAGGATTGGAGAGGTCATCAGGGGATAGGGGTAGTCTGGGGATTTATGCAAAAGAGCGGAGAAGGCAGAGGTTTCCCTTATAGCTCATGGACCTCATGGGAACTAAATGAGACGTCTCCTTTGGTTGTTCGCTTGACGTCCGTTACCCTGTCATCAGGCAGACTCTGTATTAACTGCTGATTAATTGTTGACACAAGGACCAAGCGATAGGGGTAAATCCTGACAGGGGCTGTAACGAATTTGATGTGATCTTGTTTGCAAAAGATTTAAACCAATTAATAATAATAAAGAAAAGCAGACATAATTGGCTGTAATATTAAGCCAACAATTCCGCTGTCTATCTTTATTTCCTCACCCTCTCTCGATTTTTATTTATACATCTTCCATTGACATTTAACGGTAACATTAGGAGCTAACACCTATAGGCAGTTTTAAGCTGAATGTCTAGAAGCTGCTTTCTCAGATTTATCACTTTCCTCTGCACTGTAGCCAAACAGCACAGTCAAAGCTGTAAGTGTCTGAAATAGCTCTAAGCCTGCTATAATCCTCAGGCTTTAAGTCTGCTTCGAGTCTGTGAAATACATACCTTCCTTTGTGAAATACATACCCTACTCTTTGGCCACTCATTGAGCAGCCAGTGCAAAACACACGAGCCAATAACATTATTTCCCCGGCTCCTATGGTGAAATTCTGCTGTCACTGGGCCATTGTGTGCACTCATAGATTTCCATTCCAGATTTATAGTGGGCTTTCAATTCAACGGGAAATCCGTAGGGATACAAAGGGATCATCTGGAATCAATGGACAAAAGGGTACATGCCTCCCACCTTCTGGCCTTTGGTTCATACTCCCGTGGGTTTGGTCTCCTCCTGGATCCGGGGCATTGCTGCTTAATTAAAAAAAAGGATGACCCATGTTATCTAAAGCATTAACGTGGAATAATACAGCAAGTCATGTTTGCCCTGGCTTATTGTGATTAGTATCCGAAGGCTGGCAGGAATGAGAAACAAGCCAATGGATTACATTGCAAATTGTACTTGAAAAGATATGGTCTTACCCGATGTAGATAAACCTAATTTAAATTTGTGTACCTCAGCCCGTGATTTAATGTTTGTTGTTGTTTCTTCAGGTTGAAATACCCCAGTGCACCATATTAAGCTTTTCTCATTACATTTTGGTTGCTTATCATGACTGAGGATTTCTGTTTCCATACAAAGGCTTTCATGTATTGATTAATTTATGAATATTATTTATTTAGTATGTATTATATTATATACACAACACTTTCTAGAGATTACACAGAAAAAAACACTCAGTAAGTGGTAGTTATTGCGAGTGGAAACATCCAGTGAGAGGTACAGTAGTTCTTGGGGTCAAATTATTTAGTGAGAGGTAGGTCTTCTGGTCAGGACATTTAGTGAGAGGTAGTTCTTGGGGTGGAAGCGTCTAGTGAATGGCCGTTCTTGGGGTGGACGCATCTAAGGAGTTGTAGTTCTTGGGGTAGTAGCATCCTTCAAGTGGAAGTTCTTGGGGTGGAAGCATCAGTGAGTGGTTGCGGAAGCATCGAGTGATTCTTAGGGTGGAAACGTCTATTGAGTGGTACGGTAGGTCTTCGGGTGAAAGCATCCAGTGAAGGGTAGTTATTGGGGTGGAAACAAAGTAACTGGTAGTTCTTGGGTTGGAAGCATCCAGTGAGAGGTAGTTCTTTGGGGTGGAAACATTCATTGAACGGTAGTTATTGGGATGGAAACATCCAGAGATTGATAGTTCTTGGGATGTAAATATTCAGTGAGTGGTAGTTCTTGGGGTGTAAACATTCATTGAGTTGTGCCGTAGTTCTTAGGGTTAAAAACACCCAATGAGTTGCAGTTCTTTGGGTGAAAACATCTAGTGAGGGGTTAGTTCTTGGGGTGGAAACACCCACTGAGTGGTGCTATAGTTCTTGGGGTGGAAACTCCTGCCAGTGACAGAGGTGATAAGTGAATGCGCTGACTAATTCCAGCTAACAGGAACCAGGAACACTCCAGTTTCCCAAATAATTACTCTTTACAATCATGGTGAGCATGTCAAGACCTCATAACTTGAAGTGACTTGACTGCAACAGCAGAGGACCACATCAGGTTCCCAAGAACAGAAATCCGGAGAGTTCTTCGGATCACTGAAAACTGAAACAGGAGAGTTAAAAAAAAAAAAAAAGGCATATAGGATCTTGCTTCTTGTTCATGTTTCTTTGACATCACTTATACGCTTTTATCACATTTAGTCTATATATGACCAGTAAGCTACATGCATTAATACAGATTTTGCTATAATAGAGATTTTTATCTGTTTCCACGTGATGTGAAATGCACTCGGTAACCCTGTTTTACCAACTAAGTAGCTTTGTCTGTTACGGGAAAACAAAATGTAGATCAAGAGCAGTGATATCGCTACTAGTTCAGGAAAATAAAGTGTTCACAGCACTGAATGTGTTTACTAGAATCTTGTGCTGAATAAGCATATAGTAGGAGTTGACCTAAGACCCATGAAGATAATGTACTCTTTGTCGTCTGCTGTGGGCTTCTCCATGACGGCATCTGATATTCCGGCAGATAAGACAGATTGTTTCTTCTTCTCAAAAAAAAAAAAAAAAAAAAAAACAACAACAGCAACAACAAAAAAAGCCTCCAAGTATCTGTTTTATTTACAGTCAAGTTTCATGGGGAAGGAAATTAAATGATCTGTGGGTTCTATGGGACTGAATGTAAACATTAAGATGAAACGTTCCAAAATATATGACTATCATTCACATTTTTCTTTATTTTCTCTTGACTGTCTTTAGGGATTTAATGGTTCATAGGATTGAGTGCTTGGTCTTGGCTGCGGTTATTTGATGTCACCGGACAGGCGTGTCAGAGTCCATAATGACTAGCCTAAGAATAATATTTAGGTATAGATGCTATTTTAAATCAGATTTTGTCTGATCCAATCAATCGATATTTTACTCCAAGCCCTGCGTGTGAGTGTGTTGTATCATTCTCGCCCATCTGAAATCACCATGGCCAACTGGGGTAATGTAGTGATAAAATTTCTCATTTTCCAAAGCCACATGAGCTTAAAATAAAATTACTGATTGTTGCTGGTCCCAGTGAAGTAAATATGTTCACGGTTCTCATTTGAAAAGAGCATAAAAACTGAATATGTACAGTATATAAAGCTATGGTGTACTTACACTTGCACCATTTGCATTCTAAAAAAGCAGTGGATTGACATGTTTTATTAAATACGTTATTGAAATGCATTGAATCGCATTTCAGCTGAAGCTTGCAGTTGCTCTGTGACATTATTTGTTCACTTCCTGTGCAATGCTACAGGACAGGCAGTGTTCAGATTGGGGTTTTGATGTGATTTAGATTCAAATGAAGCATGTAGCCATTTTATGGGCAGGCAGCCCAGTCCTCAGTCGTCTTTAAAAATCCTTCAGGCTTATGTATACCAGTACTGTAGTTGCATGTGAATTAGCTTGTTCTGAAGGCTGCATATGTATTAAATGTGCCTTCAATCTAATTGTGAAAGAGACACACGTTATATTCCACTATCAGACAAAAATGACCTTTCGTATTTTTCGGTATCACCGATTTAATGTTATAAATGATCAGAAAATCAAATCTCCTCCATGCTTTTCCTGAACCAAAAGCTGTCTTCTACTCTGAACCCAAAATAATGTCCTCTATATACTAGTGGAGCTGGCCCAAATAACAAGAAGTCAATGAATCTTCAAAGTCAATGGGTTTTAGATGTCTCTTTCCCTTCAGAATATTGCCATTTGGTATTAGGCTTTCAGGCAGAAAGAGAGAGAGAGAGAGAGAGAGAGAGAGAGGTTGGAGTAGGAGCGAGCTTCTGATCACTGAAGTGGTACGAGCTCGGGAGCGGAGAGCTCAGGGAAACAGATCACTGCCTTGGAAAAGGAAGGTAATGCTGATGTGAACATGCTCACCTGGGGACGACATAAATCACTGATCGTCCAGAAGAGCAGACAGCAGTCTGAATGCACAGGAAGAGATAGAGAGGATGGAGAGAAGAAAGTGGAGGGAGGGCGAATGGGTAGCAGAAAGAGAGCATGTGTGCACATGTGAGTGTGTGTAAGAGAGGATGGAAAAGGAGAGTGATAAGTAAGAAAAGAAATCTAGACACCTAGAAGGGTGAGGGTAGAAAAAAAAGGGTCAGTGAAGGTGCACTTTTAAAAATGTATGTACTGGGAGGGGGGGGGGGGGGGATGCTTTGGAGTGTCATAAAAGAACCAACCGGTAAAGGATCAGCAAAGAACTACTTCTGTTTATGATGAATTAACTGGTTTTGTTTAAACAGTGGTTAGCACTTTGGCCACGCACCTCCAAGAGTCAAGGATTTGACTCCCGCCATGGGGCTGTGCATGCTCTCCCTGAGCTTGGTGGGTTTCCATCAGGTACTCTGGTTTCCGCTCACAGTCCAAAGACATGCAGATCAGGCTAACTAGTGCTTGCAAGTTGACTGTAGTGTGTGAGTGTGTGTGTGCGATGGTTCCCTCATGTCCGGAGTCTGCTGTGATGGGCTTCAGGACCCCACAACCCTGTACAGGATAAGCGGTATAGCGAATGAATGAAACTCATTTTCATTCAGTACCAAAAGGATTTGCACTATATTAAGTTTGAATAGTTGTCGTTTAGATTTGAATAACAGATTAAAGATTGACCGAGGGAGTGTAATGAAATAGTGAGTAGAGTTGTCACGTCACAGTTACAGGATTCCTGGTTTTTGATCCTGCGCTCAGGATACTGTGCATCGTGCATGTTCTCCCTCTTCACATAGTTTTCCTCCAGGTTCTATCGCTTCCTCCTATTATGCAATATCATGTAATTAGCTTAGGATAAATTGTTCCTTTGTTGGGAATGCAGGACTGTAGTGATGGGTCGTTCATAAATGATTCATTTTTTTTGAACGAGTCATTAACGTGACTCAGAAGAATGAATAGTCCCAGTGAGTGATTAGTTCGTTTTGAACTACATGACTCAAAAACAATTTCGTTCATTCTGATGAACAATATTTAAATAACCGAGTCATTAAAATGATCCAAACTTCCCATCACTGGTGAATTCTCCTACCTTACACCAAATGATCTGATCTCAAACCAGACCAGGATAAAGAAGGTTCCTGAAGATAAATGAATGAAGTAAAGATTGATCAAACTAAATTAGGTTTATTTTCTGCTCATCTTCGCCTAAATATTTCCACCAATTCTTAGCTCGTATTTGATCACCACTGAACAAATATGCATTAACGTGATACAGTGCGCAATCAACGGGAAAATTGAGATGAGTCGGTGCTCTACATGTGTTTGTTTTGCTATTACTTCAAACTGCTGCGAGTGCAAAAGATGTCTCAATATGATCAAGGTGTTTAATGCGTTCTGTTAACCAGCCTATATGAGACTTGCTGGGGCTCAAATGGATCATAATGGTGTCTGAAAAGCCCCTAAAGCAGTTGGAAACACAGTCTTTAGTCCTTCTGGTCCATAAACGGTAAATGGCTCTATGGGATTTCATTACTACATTGTTATTTCTCTTTGGCGTGCGAGTTTTAATGAAAGCAGACTGTGGCTGTCATCATGTAAAATACATGAGGCCATTTCCCACTTTTAATTCAGGAAGAAAAAAAAAAAAAAACAATGTTTTGATGCTTTCCAGCTGATACAATTACAGATTTAAGCTCATCCAACTTCCATTTGTAACATAAAGCACGGAGCATAGAATGATGGCGCTCTTAGTCTCGCTATCGATATACGAATCATTACAGTATGTGTGGGCTGAGTAATTAAAAATTAAAAAAGGACACTTCTCGTTTTTCAAAGCGAATTCTTCGGCGAATGAGAATTTATGGGTCGTATATCATGCTAATGAGGACAATTAGCTTGCACATCCTTTTAGTAGTTCGGGTTTTCCCGTACTGCTTAGATGTAAAATAGGCTGACTGGCTCAGTGTCGCTGCTCTTGTGCCTAGTCTTTTGCCAGTCGGAGAATGAAGATGGTCAGTTGGTATTCATCTGCTTACTTTTTTTCTCTTTCTGGACAGCGCCATGTGGTGATGCCGCAGAAAATTCTCTCTCATTTTAGTTTTTCCTCTCTCTCGCTCGCTCTCTCTCTCTTTCTCTCTCACAGACACGCACGTACAGTGACACGTTTGAGAATGGAGCGAGTCTGTGTTGGAGGTCAGATGTACATTGGGTTAAGGTTGTAGGTTGCCCGCAGGCTGCTGTTGTAGATAAAGAAGCGGTGGAGACATATGGGAGAAGGTTTCACCGATTACTCCGAGCACTTCTACCGCACGGAAGCGCCTGTGATAAATGTGCTCCTGAGACCCACACTGAGGCGTGAGCTTTACGCAGTTCAGTAGCCATCTCAAATAATAATCATCTATCCTTTAGTCTTAGCCATACACACAGTAAGAGTTTTTTTTTTTCTTTACTAAACATACTGTAAAAATGGATGATAAGGTTCTCTAAACAGCAGATGCTCACATTTAATCAGTGCTGTTCATCAGGAGATCAATGTGGGGCCGTTGCTTCAAATAGCCTACAGATATGCATGATTTATGTACTAAATTCACATCTAAAGCAATATTTACTTACATTTAGGCTATTTGGCAGATGCCCTTATCCAGAGCAACGTACATTTTTATCTCATTATACATCTGAGCAGTTGAGGGTTAAGGGCTTACCTTAAGGGCCCAACAGGGGTAACTTGGTGGGCATGAGATTTGAACCTGGGACCTTCCGAACCATACTCCAATGTCCTGTCTCTACCTCTGCCTTGTCAATGGTTTATTGGGTTCACCTGATGTGTTTATCTGCTCTGTTTTCACTTTGATTAGTCTACCTGTTATACACTGCGTTCTGTTCCACACTGTATCGTAAAACTTTTTCCCTTGTCCCCGGCGCTCCTGGAATGTTATTTAAGGAAACTTTCCCTTTTCTGTGTTTCCCTGGTAACGTAAGCAGCTTGAATACAGATGTGGCCATTAAGAATGCGTGCGCTTTTTCCTGCGAAAGGCCACAATTTGTCTCGTGCGGTACCGCGGAATCCCACAAGCACCATTTAAGAATTTAAATAAATGTGTTGTGCTTCACTGAATATCCACCAGATGGCACATGGATGGACTTTATCTAAAAGCCAGACCAAGTACAACAAAGAATTGTGTATAATTAGTTAGCCTAAAACAATATTGTTTCCAATGCTGAAGCAAATATGAATTTTATTTTGTTTTACGATAGATTTTTCATGATGAATGTGTGTATATGTGCTTCATATTATGTTCATAATAATGAAATGAGATGCCTCATAAATCGTGCTTTAAAATTTATAATAAAAGGTTTGTTATATAGTTTTTATGATGTCTTAACAGGGACAAAATAATGAAAGACATGGCAATGCCTCGGTTTAAACGGTCTTAAAAATTTATTTAATTTCCTGATAGTAGGCTTTCTGATAGTGTTAACTATGCGAGTGTCCTGATTCATGAATATATCAACATGTCTTCGGTAAAACGTAAAAATGTGTCGACATTGAGCACGATCAGAAGACATGAATGAACAAAAAAATCTATATTTCTAAGTTAATATTCTTATATGTACACTAAGTGCTTTTTATAATAATAATAATCATCATGCTTTTTTGCTGTTTGTGTACAGCATTGAATAATTATTTCATCCATAATTTGACCACGGCTGGAAATAATAGCTGGAATGTGATTGTAAATTTATGACTGAAATAAAGCGGTTCATGTACCTTGTTCATCATGTACTTGTTACTGTTACTGTGAAATTTCACACTTCTGAAATTATATATATATATGTACAAAAACTGATACATTCAAAACTACAAAACAGATACTCCTGAAATATATGCAATCTTTTGGGGCGACACTGAATATAAAAAAATACGAAGGAGATTTTTGAATATCATATATGATTTTACTCCCTACGGTTTGGAAGCTTACTTAACATGACTTTGTTGTACATTCGTGTTCACAGCCTCACCTGATTTTCAGTTTCCTGATTATGGATTATTCTAGTTTAATGAAGTCTGCTATGTTTTCTGCCACCTTTTTATAATGATTTTTCATATTGACCATAATGATTTCCAAGCTGAGTTCATGCATTTGCATTCTGCATTCCTGAACAACACAGTGTTGGGTTATGATGAACAGGGTTCCCTCAAGTTGACAAAAGGTTTGACACACCAGTTGCTTGATTGTTATGCCATTCTGAAATAGGTGTGATTAGAAAATAGTTATTTTACCAGTCCCTCAGGTGACAAGTTGTCACCATCCATTCATTATCTATGTTGCTTATCCTGTGTATGGGCTTGGAGCTTTTCCAGGGAACTTAAAGCACAAGGCAGGGTACGCTCTGGATGGGATGCCAATCAATCACAGGGCACAAGCATGCAGAAACACACCCACACACCTCTTCACTACTCTATATCCACTACAGGCAATTTGGAAACACTAATCTGCATACAGTACATCACGTGTCTTGAAGGAAACCGACCCAAAACCCAGGGGAAACCCATTGAGCACAGGGAGATATATTGGTGTCTGGTGCAATTTCCTGTGCCAAAATAAACCAAAATTAACATTTTAGGCAGACCATTGAACCCAAAACTTTCCTTTAATGTGTATTTTTAATGTGTTAAATAAACTCTCCATTTTTTAGAAAGCCTGAAAGAACATTCGACCGCTCAAGGCGGATAACGATGAAGAAGAAGAAAAAGTAAGGCAAAGAGAGGAAATGGGGACGAATGGAAAGCAAAGGTGCTGTTTTTAGCCAAAGGTTTTATGTGTTAGCAAATATGCTTGGAAAGGGTTGTATTGACTGATTGTCAGATAAAGGCTGGACAACAATGAGTATTAGACAGACAAAGACTAGCTCAATTACCAGGCTACATTTGGAATCTTTTGCTGTTCTATTAGCTTTTTCTAAAGACTAAGACAACAAACAAACAAAACAACACCGCCAAAGTGAAAACTGAAAGCAAGGAGTGGAAAAGAAAGGGCAGGCCCTCTGTGGTCTATTGCATATTGACCATCTTCAGTGATCGTCTGCACTGCTGAAGTTGTGAGCTATTGCTTTTCTTGTGTTGCACTGCATTATGACAAAACGTGTTACCAAATATGTCACATCATCAGGGAATCCTGGTGCAATCTGAAAACATTAACACACCCTGTCAGAAAATAACTGGGACAAAACACTGAATTATTATTAGACAGGCTGCAAGCATACTGTAGCATGGAGGCGAATGCCTATTGTCTGCGGACATTTAAACCTCTTTTTCGTTCCTCTTGAACAGTGTTTGCAATGCATTGATTTGCAAATATTATTCTTATTAAAGCATCTACACAGAGATAATTGTGACTTCAGTACCAGTTTCTTGAGGAGCAGATGGTCTTGCGCAGACCTGCCATGTTCAATTAGTGATGACTGTGTCATTTTATGTGCTCTCCGCTGTGGCAACCCATAAAAATCCTCTTTACACCACTAATAAATGATACCTTTTCTAATATTAAGTCCAATTATTTTAGCTTGAATTGGTTTAATCCAAAAAATATTTACAGTGATATCAAGTTTATTCAAGTTTCTATTCAAGTTTATTTTATATTAAAAATGGTAATTATATAAATTGAGACTATCATCTCATTTATTATGCGGATTCTAAGACTGTTAAGGGTAATTAAAGACCTATTTAAGATGCCAGGCTATTGTATATGTGGCTTCGTTTTAGTTTAGTGTGCGAAGGAAACCAGGGGTTCCTGGCTTTTCATATCACAATAAAACTCCATCGATTTAATCCCGGCAAATGTTTTTATTAAAAACAAATTACATCCCACTGCGCTGCCAGTAATCCAGAAGATCAAGTATCAGTAACTGCATAAAGGGAAAGCTTTAAAGTTGTAACTAATTGCAAACACAAGACACAGGCAAAGTGTGTGGCATAGCCTGTTTATTTATTATTGTTTATGTGGTACTGGTGGCTTAAACGGTTAAAGCTGTGGGTTACTGATCAGGAGGTCAGGGGTTCAAGCCCCAGCATCGCCAAGCTGCCAGCGTTGAGGTCTTGAGCAAGGACCTTAAACCTTTCTGTTCCAGGGCCGCTGTATCCTGGCTGACCCTGCGCTCCTAACTGGGATATGTGGGAAAACAAACCATTTCACTGTCCTGTTAAGGACATGTGACAAACAACCGAATCTTATTCAGCGATGTCAGCGGCTTTTTCCTTTGCTGTCTGACACAACGGAATTACAGTCCATGGAGCAGATACTGTATATTAATACCTAGCAGTTTGCAATGAATAATGTGATGAGTCCTCTAACACTTGTTGTTTATCAGTACAGGATCTAGGAAAGCAGGATGCACCTCTCTTACTGTACTAAATATACTGTAGTTCTGTTAATAGTCTCTCCATGTTCTTGAACACAGAATAACCAGAAAAGACAGAACCAGCTTTAGAAGATGAGCTCAAGAAGCTCAAAACTTTCTCTGACCCATTAACAGAAAATGTTGTAAGTAGCTTTCTATGTACAGTACATGTATAGAAGAGTCGATATGACTTATTCATAATGAGAAATCAGCAGCGTAGTGTTTCTGTTTATGTTTGAGAAGAAAAAAGGAGCAGAAGATGGAGCGAGACAGAGAGAGAGAGACAGACAGAGAGAGACAGAGAGAGAGAGACAGACAGAGAGAGACAGAGGGAGCGAGAGAGATGAGGCCACTTCTCCTCAGCAACTCAGCTGCACTTATCCTCCCCCCGATCTCCAAAGCGTATAAATCAGGAGCATCATTAAGCACCTACTGCTTCATCAAAGTGGGAGTCAAGCTGAAATATTGGGAGGGCACACAATCACTTTGAGGGATGAGCCTTTTATTTATTCCAAACAAAATGAAATTATGCCAGAGTGCCTGACTGACGTTTATAGGTGCACTGGATCCTTGCTGTGCTGCCATGTTTACAAAATAACATCATTCAAAAACAGCTGTCGGCCTCTGCCCTGAAAAAACAAACAAATAAACAAACCACCACAGCAACAACAACAACAACAACAAAAACTTCACGTGCAATACAGTATGTGCAACTTTGTGCTCACTGTGCCGTCTTTTCACTTCAGAAAATACAGTCAGATTCAAAAGTTAGCACCCCCTCTTTTAATTCTATGCATAAAAACATCATGATTGTAGCAGATCTCGGTATTAGGCAAATACAACCTCAGACGAACAATAACATAACACTTTTTTTTTCTTCACTGTGCCATTATTTACAGTAATTATTATTAAAACTATGCTGGCAATACTACTGTAAGTACCCAGTTAATGCTTCCGCAAGACTTAAGAGGGTAAGTTGCAGCCAGGTACTGATAATCATCAGCCCTTGATTAACTGATCATCAGCAGGTGTGCAGACCTCAATAAAATCAGACATTTTGGCAGTTGGCTGGTCTAGAGCATTCAGATATATGTGAACACAATGCCAAGAGGGAAAGCATAAGAAATGGTCTTAGAGAAGCAATTGTTGCTGCACATTCATTTGGAAAGTGTTATACAACCATTTCCAAACAATTTGGAGTTTAACATTCTACAGTGAGAAAGCATTCAAGACAGTTGCCAGTCTGGATGTCCCAGCACTTTCAACCCAAGGTGAGGCCGTGCAATGCTCAGAGAAATATAAAATAAAAAAAAAACCAAGAGCTGCATCTCAGACCCTACAGGACTCACTGAGAATGTTAAGTCCATGATAGGACAGTTAGAAGACTGAACAAGTTTGGCTTGTTTGGAAGGGTTGCCAGGAGAAAAAACCTCTTTTGTCTAAAGAGAACATGAAAGCATGTCTGATGTTCGTGTAATTGCATATTCACAATGATAAGGCATCTGGAACAATGTCCTAATGTTCTGTGGCATTAATGCCCAGCACTATAGCTGGCCCAAACCACACAGCATTTCAGCAGAAACACCTCATACCCACTGATTGATGATTGAGGTCATCTGTCTGATAGGTAAAGGTTGGGTGAAACTGCTTCCTAAAAACTGCTGGACCGGCAACAATGATCCAATGTACACCAGTAAATCTACATCAGAATGAATGAAAAAAAGAATTAAGGTTTGGAATGGCCTAGTCAAAGTCCAGACCTCAACCTAGTTGAAATGATGTGACAGGGCCTTAAGAGAGCTTTGCATAAGTGAATTTCAAAATCTCAATGAACTGAAACAATATTGTTAAAATGAATGGGCCAAAATTCCTGCAAACTTATGTGAGAGACTGATAAAGTCATACAGGACATTATTTCTTCAAGTTATTGCTGTTAAAGGTTGATTTATTTTACTTACACATTCATCATTTGTACCGCTTAATCCTGTATTCAGGCTCACGGGGGGCCTGGAGCCTATTCCAGGAGACTTAGGGTGCCAATCCATTGCAGGGCACACACACATACACACACTCACCCACACACTACAGCCAATTTGGGAACGCCAATTCCCAAGAAACCCACCAAGCACAGGGAGAACATGCAAACTCCATGCACACAGAGACGGGAATCGAACCCAGACCCTGGAGGTGCAAGGCGACTGTGCTAACCACTACACCACAGCGGCGCTATTGAATTATTTAAAAAACAAAACAAAAAAAACTGAGGTTGTTTAATACTTAATACTGAGACCCCATGATCTGATGGTTTTTATTCTGTTTTCATACAAAAAAAAAACATAGAATTAAATAAGGAGGTACTGTACTAACTTTTAAACATGACTGTGGTTTCAGTGGCAGGACAGGATTAAACTCCGTCTACCGCCCAGCCAGAACCCTAATATTTGCATTTTTTTTCCTTCTGTATAAAGTTTAAGTACATTAAACATTAAGGTCTGAAACTGCATACAGGCACAAGAGGTAAAGCCGTGAGTTTTATGCTTGTCGTATATTTTCTTCCGCTCTTAAATTCGTACCCATGACGGCCCATTTGGAGCCATAGTCTTAGCGCAAATTGTCTCTAAGACATATTGGTCATTATCTGTTGTGCCTGGATCCAATTCATATGGACAAACCCTAAATTACAGGCTATTATGTGCCTTACTGGGGGTAGCACTGCTGTCATTTGAACCTGAATCAACATGCAGTGGTGAAAGTGTGACCTGCACCCTGTGGAGCATAATAATAATAATATAAAAAAAAATACAGAAAAAAAACCCTGTGTTTGCTTTGGTCAGCCTTTAAAGGATAACTATTTCATGAGGGCTGAAAATAGTTCCATAAATGGCAGGTTGATATCGTGGAAAGCATTGGCGATAAAGTGCTTGGAGCAATGTCTAGGTGGCCGAAGTGCAGGAGGCAGCCTATATAACTAAAACAATCGAGAAATGGTAAAAGAAAGATTGAGGAAAGCGATACAGTACAGTACGAGTTCATAAACGACAATAGAGGATGTTTAGCATCAGATTGTCCAGCACACTGTGATATTCGCAGTACATCTATAGAGAATATTACCAGCTTGTTACTACCTAACCAGTGAAAGCAATTATACTGCAGGAGTCATCACCACGCTAATGTTAGTGCACTGAACAATACGCATCGTTTTATATGCTCACTCTCTCTCTCTCTTTCTCTTGCATCATGCTTTTCTCTGCTACTCCCTATAATTCACTCACAAACTCTCGAGGCAGTCCATTCCTCACAATCTATTTCTTGGCTTCTTTGCGGCATGTGTCCTCATTTTTTTCAATCTAAATGGCAGTTGGTATTCTGGACACTCAACTTCACCCCATACCACGTTTATTCATATGCACACATTGTAACAAGGCAAGATATTAAACCCAGTGGATATAGAGTATATAAAAAGGTTTTTAATATATTTTTTTACAACAAGTAAACAAACAAACAAATAATACTAATAAGTATTATAAGTCTAATAAGACACAAAACAATACAATAAGCCTTATGCAGCAACGATCTCTTAAATTTCTTTTATATATTCTCTTAATTTTCTTTTGAGATAAAAAAAAAACAAAAAAAAAAAACAAGATGCACATTACGTTTTTAACCAAAACATTAAGAGGTGGGCGTGCATAGGCTGAGTCTGTAATTAGCATAAGTAGCAGCCCTTAACTCCATATAAGGGCAGGTGCATGTTGTGTTGTGTGCAAATCTGGAGCTAAAATTGAGAGATGCAACTGAAAAAGTAGTACGAAGAGGAAGAGAATCATCAGGAGAGTAATCGAAGTGCTTTGAAATCAACTTATACAAAGTAAACACATCTTCCACAGCATGGCCAGGTGCGTTACAGGGAAATCAAAAATGGTGAATGCCGTGTCAGCCGAGGGACACACAGTTTTATTAAGGAAATAAAAAGTAAAGTGGTTTGATGGGACATGGAGTGGGGCATAACCTTTGCCACCTATGTAAACAATTTGCAGACAGGAAGGATTTTTTCACCCTTACCTTGGTAATAGTGCTCTCGTAAAAAATTTCTATTAAAGAAGGAAATGTTGGTGAATACCACAACTATGTGTGTACGAAGAAAATAAGATGTGTGGGTATGATAACAAATCAAAGAAAATTTGTTTGTATGTCGCTTCTTGCATGAGGCTCAAAGGCAGTACAATACAATACATGAAGACACAAGGCTAAATGTTAAAACCCAGATGTAGGTGCAGTGAACACTATGACAGAAATGAACAGAATTACACAGATTAGGTATAAACTACGTACCTACATGTAGGATAGTGTAATGGTGAGAATGGCTGTGCAAGTATTTCAAAGCTTATGGGAAACGTATAAATACTCGGGTAAAGCGTTAACCATCCCGCTGAAGATAGGTCAAAGCTGAGGCATGAAGTTTGTTATAGAAACCCCCTCCTAGGAGCTGCTCCTGGTGTGACAATAACAAGATGTCCGTGCACGCCCATGTGGTGCAGGGTGATATTGTGATATTTTTATTACACATTCTGGTGAGTTTTCTGCCCGGACTAGGACAGGGTGGCTAGGTGAGCTAGCTTGATTTGGATGGATTTAAGTGTCTCTGAACTAAAGTCACAGTAAAAAAAAAATCAGTTGCAATCAGTTTGGGGATGTATGCATCATCTCATGGCTCAAGATGATCAGACTGTTGTAATTTAAAAATAAAATAAAAATAAAATAAAAAAGAAAGCAGTTTACAGTTATATTGCCTTAACCATTATTAGATTTTATTCAAAGAACTATTTCAGCTTTTAATTGTTAACATATAATTTTAATACCTGAGAGAGGAATGAAGATGGGAGACATAACAGCTCAATAAATAACTGTCAGTAATCGCACTAAACTGGCGTAAAATCTCATGGGACATAACTCCAACTATGCATACTTGATCTGAACGATACTTATTATAATTATTCATTTATAATCATTAGTAGTAAACAGTGTTCACTCAAATATAATTTTAGTCCATTGTCTGTCATTTTCATTACATCTCATTAATATTATGTACAAGTCTGGTTAAGATAATAAACAGGTCCGATTTTTGCAGATGATGATCAGAAGCAGCAGAAATACATTATATCTATATGCTATATACAGTAATCATTTGGCCATAAAGAAAAACAGATGCCGGTGGTTGATTCATTGTTTCTGATGCATCGGCCCTGTATCTATGGATCCAATTTTACCTTTAGCAAATCTGCTTGTTTCATCATCTTGGGAGAGCAAATTTTAAATCTTTTTTTTTTTTTTTTTTCCCCAACCCATGCTGAGTTCTGCATTTAAATCACTGAGTTTCTTTCCCTCTCCTGCAGTATATCTAACAGTGGCTGACACTATATATAGGAGTTTAAGATCGATTAGCTATGTATTGGTTTTGTGTTGTAGGCCACTTTGTGGTATAGTGTGACTCGATTTGGATGAGGTAAGTGGTGAAATATAGAAAAGGGCAATGTGAGTTTGCTGCTAAATCGAGAATGTTAAATATTGAAGTATTTGCCAGAGGGCTAATGGAATTAACAATGCAAGTATACAGACCTGTGTGTGCTAGCGAGTCGTAGCCCACCCCTGCCTCGCAGACACATTCAAAGAACCTAATTACAGTGGAAGGCTTGAGGGAGCTTCCGGAGGAAGGGGGAAGAGACGAAGCAAGAGAGGGAACCATTCCAAGGTCAGCAATGGTACTGCAGCGTTTTAGGTAGTTATACAAGGTGTGATATTTTGAGAAATTTAGTAACCTGACATACATTCTGTAGGCATACATTACTTTTTCATCAATTTCACCTATTCCAATCTATAACATATTCCTTTCAGCTGAGTACAGGGTCTTCACTGAAAAAGTTATGAATAGTTGGGGCATGGGGTTGGCAATGCCTTTTACTGGGGGTAGTGGCCATTTACATGCATATTCGAACTGATTTTGTTCACAGTAAGAGCTGCAGGTGTAAAATTGGTGTACAGTTGGGCTCCTTGGTTAGAGCGGCACACAGTAGGTCTTCTAGTTTGTATACTGAAAACCATAAAAATCTGTCAGTTTCTGACAAACACACATTAATCAAAGGTACTGCATTCAACTAATGTACCTCCAGAGGTGGAAAAAGTACTATAATATTCTATTTAAGTGAATGTACTATTATTTTATTGAAATTTGTGGTGAAAAGTAAAACTAGAAAAACATCTAAAAATCTACTCAAGTAAAAGGAAATAATAGATCATTTCAAATTTACTCAGAATAAAAGTTTAGCAGAGAGGGGAACAGGTCTTTCCCATGTATTGGAAAAAAGACAAGATGGATATAAAATCAAATAAGTCTTTTTTTTTCAATTAAATGAAAGCATTTACAAATTAAAATGCATTAACAAGAATGAATCACGATGACACATGACCAGCGCTGTGGTCGGTAGGGTAAAATAATCATGTGATTAAGGTAAGGAAGACCATGACATACAGGTTTTATATACTGTATATACACTACCAGTCAACAGTTTGGACACTCCAACCTCTGATCAGCATTGTAAAACAGTAAACACTGTAAAAGGCACCCAAATTTTTAATAATCTCATTTGATCAGTTGATATTGAGATGTTTCTGCTACTTATGATCTTCCTAACAACTCTAATCTGAAGTGCTGTTTGTTAATTGGTGATTTCTGGGGCTGTTACCTCTAAATGAACTTCTCCTCTGCGGCAGAGGTAAGTTTTGGTCTTGCTTTACTGGGATGGTCTTCAGGTGAGACAGTTTCATCATGGTGCTTGATGGGTTTTGCAAATGCACTTGACAATACTGTTCTTGCAAGAAATATTCCAGAACAGCTGAGCTTACTGTTTTAAAAAACAGCTGACTGTTTTAGTTGTTGTTGTTAGGTAATTACCTAATGCCATATGTGTTATTTCATAGTTTAAAAAAAATATCCACTATTGTTCTAGAATGTAGAAAATAAATCCAAACTTGTGTCCAAACTTTTGACTGATAGGTAATGTCTATAAATGGGATATTCTTTTGGGGGAAAAAAAAGGTAAACTTCATTCTTAAACGATGGCATGAGGGGAATAAACATAGCTCCATGAAGTCCATAAAGTTTATTAATCTCCATTAAGAATATAAAACAGTGAAAGTCAGTATGAAAGATTTTTAACATCGGCTACAGTACCTTTCAAAGAACCAAACAATCCATCATGTATTTCAATGAGAAATAAGATAAATATTATACAATCCATAAATCACATCTATACCTGGCTAGCCTTATAATAATATAACAGAATATTCACAACGCAGTTTTCCCCCCACTATATGTTTGAGGTCTTTTGCCGGCATCGGCAGGATATGACTTGCCATTTGCAAACTTGACTGAATGATCAACTGACTGACATGAGAGATGATGTGACTGGTCACAGTAGACCAGTCGAGGTAACGTAAATGCTGATTAAGCAGCACAATACAGTATACTGTAGAATACACTATGGGTTGATCTGGAAAAAAAGTATGAATAACCCGTGCTGTTCAAAGCCGTTCTAACAAATTTTAAAGCTACAGTAACGCTAGTGTGGTTTGTCCTCCACCACAGTTCTGGTCTGCACCACTGGTGTCTGACTTGTCCGTCTCCATCTTTCTTGTGATTTTAGCCCCAGTTTGTATTCTTGCCTACCATTCCCTGCAGTATGCACAGCGCTGCGCAGTAGATGGGAGCTGGAGATTTTTTTTCTGCCTCGTATTTTTATTATTATTTTTTACTCAGTAACTGATGGGATTTAAAATGTAGCAAAGTACAAGCCTTCAAACAAAACATACATAAGTAAAAGTAAAATTATAGGTAAAAAGAAAAACTACTACAAAATACAAGTACACAAAAAAAATCCACTCAATTACAGTAACGCAAGTAAATGTAATTTTCTGCCTATCTCTCATATGCGTTGAAATAAACAGACAATAAATACAAATAAAGACTAAACTTCCTTTTTTTCTCATTGTAAGATATTAATAACTGTTTGTGTTTATGAGTTTAATAATTATGACCTAGATGGCAGAATTTCAAGGACATAGTGACATTTTACAGAACAAATATTAACATTCCTCTATTAAGTTTTATTAAGGGATATATTACGGGGATATTAAAGGAATGACATTTCTTCAAATCGTGAAGAAATTAAAGTCTACTCAGGCCTCAGAGAGAAAGAATAAGTAATCTGCGTTTGAACTTATTTAACTTACACTAGCTGTTATAGCTGTATTGGTTTCGGATCAGTTAAGGAGCAGAGACACAGTACTTGGTTAAACTTTGTATAGTACTGATAATCCTAATCAGCTTTGAGAAGGTAGTCAGCATTAGTGTTATCGCTAACAGTAACTATTTTCTAATGTCATTGTTGTGTGCCGTTGTTGTACGTATTTTCGGAGTTCACTTTAGTAGAACAGGATCACTAGCCACTTAGACCTGTACGTGTACTGTAAGAGTACAGTTAAAGGTTAAAGTGCTTAGGTGTGAAATGACATTAGTACAATTTGCAAAGGCACCATGAACACACTATGTATAATGGTGTTAGTGGAAAAGATTAAACTAAAACTAAAAATGTCACGGAATTGTTTCATTTATGCCGTGTTTAAACTATATGTTCTGTGTGTGGTGAATAATGTGCCCGTGTCTCCCAAATTCAGCATGAATTTCACCTCAAAGGTTTAACAATTCCCTCTTGGTTTCTACTTGATCACTAAACTCCTTCAGCCCGGTTAATCTCTGTGGTTCTTTCTCTCCTCTGCTCCCTGCCTACATTATTTTTTCATAAAATTGAAGCGCTGGAGGTTTAATAACACATCAGTCAGTTTCGATATTTATATTTAAACTGACAAAATATTCACACCTGAATGGATGCATCTTAAATAAACAATGTATATATTTATATATCTTTATATTGAGGAACTGAAGGATATATAGTAAAATAATTTTTATCCTGTTTACTAGTTACCACTCACTTTATTACATTCTATAATTGTTAATGTGATTTTGCTTTGGGCTATATCTTGCCAGTCAAAATTTGGACACCTTTAAATTCCGTGGGCTTTTCTGATTGATTTTTATTATTTCTACATTGTCAAACATTGTCTGCATCCAGAATTTGCAATAATCTCCCTTAAACAGTTGATATTGAAAAATGCCGACTACTTACCGTGTACTCTGTAAAGCCTTCATAATGGCTCACAGCAGAGGTACGTTTTGGTCTTGCTTTTCTAAGAATGGCCTTCATGAGAGACAGTTTCATCATGGGGCTTGATGGGTTTTTGCAAATGCACTTGACAATACTGATTGAACTATTGAACTGAACTATTCCTTTATGTCTTTTTAATTGGTCCTGTATATCCCAAACTGACTGATATTACAATCTCTCCTTTCTCACACCTAAGGTAATACTGCAGCGAAGCATCCCCCAGGTCCTAGTGCCCTACCTTTTACGAAACTGTAAATGATTCAATTTATTAATGTACATTTTTGGCCAAGCAGTGGCCCTGAGTGAGTATCAGTCTTGTAGATACACCTGACATGCATGTTGAAACGAACTCCTTGTGTGGCAGTGTGGTTGTTCTTTGTTAATTGGACTGAGCAATGTTTATAAATTATTCATGAGACAATCTCATGTTTATGTATCATACTCAATTTGGCAAAGTATGATTTTTGCCACATTTGCCTAACTGTCTCAATTATCTGTGTGCGCGGTCCGTAATTTAGAAGGCGAGGCATTTTTATGAAGCGGCACTGATTTTTGTTTCTGGTTAAGTCAACTGTCTCTGCCCAGTAAGAAGGGTTTACATTATAAATGTGATGGTACTGAATGCACGCGCCAAAAGAAACCTTCCCACTTCCAGTATTCACTTATCATGCCTGTATCTACAACCACAGCTTCTGTAGCTAACTTATCTTTAACTGATTATCCTGCAAGCATACCATACTTGACTAGAACAAGCAATTAAGTTTTAAAGTGCATAATTTATAGCGACACCTAACGAAGCAAGGTCATTGTGAATGAAATGGGGGCTGACGCTTAATTTATCTCCACAGAAGGCAAGTATCTCACAACTCCTTTGGACAGATTGAGGCATTGTCTCCTCCCTCTCCTCCTGTACACACAAATACACACCCTTGCCATTGCACAAATGTACTACACTGTGCTGGTTTCATCCTACACAGTGAAAAAAGTCACATATAATTCAGACAGAAGAGATTTATTCCATACATTCATAGCCGTGTTCAAGCATGGCACCCAAAACTTGATGGACATGAGCACATAGACACCCATACACACACTTTTCATGTCTCAGGGTGTATCTTGTTCGCGTCACAGGGAGTGCTGGATTTTGTGAGTCCAAAAGGACATGCTCCTCTTCAACAGGGCAGATTCTTAACGCATGGGCATCTGAGGACGGTAAATCCTGTTTGACTGGCTCTCTGCTGAAAGGAGAGAAGCTTAAGAAATCAATTTCAGCCCTGTTAATCTCCTCTCCTCTGCTTTTGTATTCCTGTCTTGCCTATTTTGCTTAATGCATGGATGGACATTATCCAAACCTAGATGTTCAAATTCTTTACTCTAGGGTTCTTTTTTTCCGGTCTGGTTTTACTGGTTGTAACAAATCTAAATTGATTTGCTTGTGGACAATAAACAGTGGTGCTTACAGGCAGGAAAAAGAAATTGTGCAACCGTGTCTCTACACTGATAACGTTTGAGCTAATTAGTCATGTGCATCTCTAGGTAGTCGGATGTGTTTTCCGAATCTGAACTCCTTTCCCATTTATAGCAGCACATATCAATAGAAAAAAGATGCACGCACCGCACCGTATAAATCACATTTTTCTTTGCCATTTTGATTGATTGTATCTGACAGTGTCATCGTGTATAGTTTGTGCTTACAGCAAATATTCTTTATGTATTATTTCTGACATAGTGGCTTGGCAGGCTGAGTGTGAAACGACAGCATTAGTGTGGGAATCGATCATCCCGTTATTGATTTCAAATTGTGAATATTCAGAAACATTGAAAGGAAGGGTTAAGGTTCATGTGCTCATGTTCAACCTGAGTAAATTGAATGCAAAGCAAATGGGTAGTCTAAGCAATAGATCAAGGTGTTAGTTTCATGCTACAATGGTTTTGCCTTTCATTTTCCATGAACAAACATGGATTGCAAACACACCTTTATATGTTTTACATGTCTGACATGGCAAGGACGATTCTCAGTGCTGGGATTAAAGTCGGCCTAAGAGGCTGGCCTTAATTGCATTCTGGTTGATGGGATGGTGGCAGGAGCTGGCACAGACTGAATTGCTCACCTGTTTTACATGCGTATAGAATGAATGAGACATCAAGGGAAGTAACAAAAAATAAAGCAAAGACAAAAGACAAAGCTACCAAAACAAACACATACATTAATAACATGGAATCTTTCCATGTGGGAGTAACCCTGTATACAAGTAATAATAAAAAAAATGTTCTATAATAAAATAGAAAAAATCAGCCATGTTCAAAAGTTAGTATCCCACACTTTTATGTGTTTTTGTGTAAAAAGAAAAACACATAAAATCACAGTGGGATGTATATTAGGCAAATACAACCTCAGACAAATAACAACATTAAATTTTTTTCACCATGTTGCTAATCATTAGCCCTTGATTAAATTATCATCGGCAGACCTTAATAAAAGCAGTTTTGGCAGTTTGCTGGTCTGTTCTCATATCTACTGTACATCTGAACAAAATAGAAGACTTCTGGAGCAGTCTCCTATGGACATATGAGACCAAAGTGGAGGTGTTTGGCCCTAATGCCCAGTGCCCAGCATTTCAGCAGAAACACCTCATACCCACAGTCAAGCATGGAGGTGGAGCGGTGATGATTTGGGCATGTTTTCCAGCCACTGGACCTGGGCACCTTACAGTCAGTAAATCGACCATGAACTCATTTTTGTACCAGAGTATTCTATAAGCAAATGTGAAGCCATCTGTCTAACAGCTAAATCTTGGTCGAAATTGGGTCATGCAAATCATCCAAAGCACACCAGTAAATCTACATCAGAATGGCTGAAAAATAAAAGAATCAAGGTTTTTTGGAATGGCCTAGTCAATGTCCAGACCTCAACCCAATTGAAATGCTGTGGCAGGACCTTTAGAGAGCTGTGCATAAGCGAATTCCTAAATAACCTCAATGAACTAAAGCAATGTTGTAAAGAAGAATTTCTCCAAAATAACGCCATACAGGAAACTATTTCTTAAGTTTCGTAACTCTTATAAGTTATTGCTGCTAAGTTTGGATCTACAAGCTACTGAGTCATGGGGGTACTTAGAATTGCTGACATTTTTTTTTTTTGGTTTAATTTTTGTTAAATAAATAATGGTATAGTAAAATATAGTATATTGTTATACAGTATGTTGTTATTCGTTTGAGGTTGTATATGCCTAATACTAGGACCCCCTACAATCAAACTTTTTTAGTTATGTTTTTCCCCACAACCACACTCATGCAATTTAAAGAGGGGCGTACTAACTTTGAAACATGACTGTAGTTCTGAATTCAGCATTGTCCAAGTTACTCTCAATTAAAATTAAACTGAAAAACAAAGACCAAAGAAAAAAACAAATAAACAAACAACCCTTGTTTTAGTCTGCGAATTCTCAGTCTGCCCCAAGAAAAGAAATCTGGTTACTGCACAGCAGATCCATCATCTCTTTATTTTTGTTCAATTCTCTATAGGGGTGGAATTTCACCAGACCCATCATCTATAGAGGCAAAGCCAATCTGCCAAATGAGGTCAGGCTCTGTTGGAGGAGCGCTGGAACACAAGCTGTTGCTGTAATAAGGTGAAGGCTTGAAGCATGGAGCTGAAGAACCTTCCAGCACTTTCTCTCCATCTGGAGCTTCAGGTGTCTGGGGATATTAGGTCAAAGGTCAGCGCAAGTTTTCAAATGAGCGCTGCCGATTAAGCCCCATGTCCCAGAAAGTGCTGCATATTCACAGGGAGATCAGAACAATTTGGCCCACAGTCTGAAATTGCTTTTTATAATTGGCCACATGGAGTTCACAAGAAGTCTATTTCATTTATTCTGATAAGAAATTCAGTGGCTTTGAATGAGTACTGTGTGTGCGTTTGTGTGTGTGTTTCTAGTTAATACTTTTTATATACACTTCAGTTTGATTTAGGAACTGCTGTGATATGTTCCCAAATCATTCACAATCAGTTATTTGTTAGCATCAAACCTCGTTTTAACTGCACTTTGAACTACATACAGAAAGTGAATCAAAGTCTACGGCTGTCAGTCACTAAATTATTATTGTACCTATCATTTATTTTTTTTTCATTACCAGGAGGGGTCGAGTCGATACTTTTAGACTGTTACATTAAAGCCGAATTAACATCGAGGCGACACTGCTACAGTTCAGCGGTGTCATGGGCAGCTGAGTCTCGAGAAGAAAAACAGAAAGACGGAGCTCCAGCTGCTGATGTTGATTTAACTCTGTAGTGTCATTTATTCCTACTTGTTCATCCCCAATCCAGTTAAAAGTGTCCTTGAATTCATTTGGCAAGCGGAAGAAAAAAAGAGCGCAGAAGCACTTTCACCGAGGGGAAAATGGATGGAATTTTATAGAGTTATCAACATTCATTTCCCTTTGAGGAGGAAAAAAAAAGGAGCATAATATATTCATCAGAAACACACATCATGCATGGTAGACAAGATGTTCTCTCAGGAGGCTAGGCGCTTGACAAAAGGAAAGATTGCAAAGTGAACATGCAGGGTACATTAATAAGCATTACTTAATACAGTGGGAAGCCTTATCTAACATTTACACCTATAACAGGTTTGTATTAATAAGTATTTTTCGGTATTAAAAAGTTAATATTAAATAAGGATTAATCACAAGGTCCCGTGATGCTTTTACCACCCCAGCGTTTCCACAAAGGTGTTATATCAAATATAAGTGCACAGATAAGTTAAATATTACAGTCATTGTTATTATTCTATTTTTACTGTTATACTTACATTCCTACTGTATAATGTTATGGAACATAAAAAAATATAAAAACGTTTTGTCAATTTGCATTATAACAGCTGAAGACTTTTTCCAATAGAAAACTATTTTTGAAACTGGAGGCATTTTCTTTATACAGTATGTTAATAAAACATTCACCAAATCAGCAATTAGATGCTTCCTTTGTTAAATAACAACAGCATTTAATGTGTTTTTAGGGGGATTTAATTATGTTGATTATCTCCTATACAAGATCCTATGAATGTGCTGTTACTATAAAAATTATATTGTTTCAAAATGAGTGCATTCATATAAATATGTGATTGGAACTACAGTACAGCCACAGCACGCGACGTAGTGGTTAGTGTTTGATTTTCTCCAGGTACACTGGTTTCCTCCCACAGTCCAAATACATGCAGATTAGGCTAATTAGCATTTCCATATCGCGCATGTGTGTGTACAATCTATTGCCATCCTGTTCAGTGTGTATCCCGCCTTGTGCCCGAGTCCCATGAGACAGGCTTCAGGCCTCCCGTGACCCTGTAAAGAATAAGCACTATACAGAAGGAGCTGAATTACACTGCGCACTGTTGTTAAAACTATGCTGTTACAGACACTAGTCAGAATCAAGAATTTGATATCATTCTGGTTATAATACATTTTAATTAGCACAGTACATTACTTTGCTAAGCTTTACTAAACAGTAAAAAAAAGCTGATTGGCCATTAACTAATGATAGTAATGATAACTACAGTCGTCTTATTTTCCACTTCTGAGCATTTAAAACTATTATCAACTCATGATAAATGTGAAAAATTAAGTAATGGGAACTAAGCACAGATTAACAACACACTGATAATGCAACAGACTTTAATTAGTAATTATAATTGATTTCTATATTAATATATATACTATATTCAAGATAAATCCTAATGAACTTGTAAATGATGATTAAAGTAGTGTACAAAAATGTAAAGTTTCTGGAGTTTTTTTTCCGTAAAGTTAGAACATTAATATCCTGAAAAGATCAAATGCTCTCACAGTGCAATTGTGTGGAAGATACGATGCTTCTGGGTCATTCTGTCATTTTAACTTTTTAATCTTTTAGTCGATACCAGTGGATTGGGTGGTGTGATTACCTGACATCTAGCCCTTGACCTTTCACTTTTCCTCATGGTTGCTGTTTGAGGTTATGGTTGCTGTTGGTCAGCCACTAGGGAAAATATCTGCAACAATGAGACTCCTACTAATATTGCTCTTTTTGTTTTTTAGTTTATTTATGGGCTTTATGTTTTTGTTTGCTTACATTAACACTAAACACAAAAATATACAAGTAATGTAATATTCAGTTTTACTATAATAAGTGTATATTTTAGGCTTTAAACTTTTATACCATTCGACACATTTAATCTGGTTGTTACTGTAGCTTAGCATCTGGGTTTATTTTAAGCTTGGTCACATTCAGTAGAAAACATCCAAGTAAAAGCCAGGACCCAAGGCCGCACACATGGTGCCATCTCTTCTTGGTGACATTTCTTTAGATCAGACTAGCTTCTTCCACTGCTTGACTATCCAATTTTGATGCTCACGTGCACTTTGCATGTGCTTTCAGGAGTGGAGTGGGGGTCAACATGTCACTCTGACTGGTTTGTGCCTATACAGCCCAATATGCAGGAATCTGGGGTATAATGTGCGTTTTAAGACCTTTTTGTCATAGCCAGCATTAACCTTTTCAATAATTCGTGCTAAATTAACTCTTCTGTGAGATCGGCCCAGCTAGCCTAGCTTGCGCTTTAGCGAGATTTGGGCCCACAACCCTGTTGCTAGTCCACTTTTGCTAGGTACTAGCCAATAAATCTAGATGTTGTGAGTAGGAACCATTATCTACCTCACAATCCTGTAGGTACAGTACACTCCAAAAGATCCTTCCTTTGAACACACTTTTAGCCCCCCATTGTTTCCAATAAGCCATCCACTTCTACTATAACCTGCTTGCACTGATGTTTAGCCCTTGCTCTTCACTGACCTATACAGATTTGAAGGTGTCAGAGTTTGAAGGAAGAAAATGCCATTGGTGGTCCCTCTTCTACTTTTGTAAGGAAGACTCACACCTCAGCTCCTATGGGAAAAGGCCTTTGTGTTGGTGTTGATGTCTGAGAGGTCAAAGGGTGAATGGAGCTTTAGCAACAGCTAGTGTTTTATGCTGAGTAGCCCAAATCCACTGAGCCATTTTTCTCTGCCGGAGACTGCTCATGTTATGGGCAAGGAACAGGAAGTTGTTTAAGTGTATGCCGATATATATACTGCAAGTGAAAAAAAAAGGGGGGGTGGGGGTGGGTGGGTAGTGGCGGTCACCATTTCAGAAGGGTCAAATTATTGGCATGTGTCAAGAAAAGAAAACAACTAAGATTTTATATGATTGGAACTGTGTTTAAGAACCCTATCAAAACCCCAAACCCCTGGAAGGATAGCGCTGAACTGTCAACTTTGTGTAAGAAATGTGGTCAGAAAAAAAAATCATGGCTGGAGATCACAAACACTTTTTGAAGTTGCATGGTAAAAACAAAAAAACAAAAACAAAAAAAAAACATGAATACCATAGCGTTGTGGTAAGTGAAGGTAGGAACATTTCCATATACACACAATGTGATGAGAACTCACAGGACTATGTGGCCATAAGAAAACCACTTGTTAGTGAGACTAATCAGAAGAAAGTCTTCAATTTGTCAGGAAGCAAAAAAAATTAAATAAAAATAAAAATGCCCCCCTGATGGCATAGGCATATTCCAGGACTCAAATTGTGAAAGAGTGGTTCAGGGAGCATGAGGAATCATTTTCACACATGAACTGGCCACCACATTGTGTACTGTCATCAAAGCTAAAGGTGGTTGAATTAAATCTTAGAGTGTGTGTGAAATTTTTTTTCTTTTTTTAATCCTGGCAGTGTTTGTACTTGTACTATAGCCAACAATGTCTAGTAAAATATTGATTGAGCTTGTTTTGAATGAGAAGTCTTTATCATTCATGATATAGAGTTGTTATTTGTGTGTGTGTGTGTGTGTGTGTGTGTGTGTGTGTGTGTGTGTGTGTGT
>JAAGKR010002383.1:0-32344 GCA_011419295.1 Clarias macrocephalus
GCACACACCTGTCATTCTGGCACACCTGAACCTGATCAGCCAATTATCTCTCCAGCTTATAAGCACACTAAGAGTTCCACTCAGTGCCGCAGTATCTTGCTCGTGTGCCTCGCGTTTCTTTGTGTAAAATAATCATTGTATATCCTAGCCTGTGTTTTCGACCCTGCCTGTTTTCCGGATTTTTCTCTCGCCTACGCCCTCTGGTACTTCTATCATTAACGGACTGATTAACGTGGATGACCTCGCTTGCTCTCAGGACTTGAAACTGTACTCACGATTTGGATTTGTTTGCTCTCGCTGCTGGCTTACTGGATACCGACCACCGCCTGAAAAGACGATTCTTCTAGCCTGTTGCTGCGCCGACCTCCGTTTTCTCTGGGGAGATCAGCCACCATATCCCACTTTTTCAACCACTGCAAGCTACGAAGATTAGCAGCGAAAATTCGGTAGCAAAGAGCCGAGAGGAGTACTCGCGCTCTACTTCCGGGATAGTGGAGATTCCCTCGCGTCATAGCCCCGCCTCCTCCATCGTCACTAAAGGTTTCCCCACTCTCTGTCACCGAGCACACACACGCTGCTTCTCTCCTCTGCTCCCACTGTGCCTACTCAGTCAAGCCTCAGCATTTCCATTAAAAGAACTTTAACTCAATTCAAGCATAAGTCGTCTGCTATTGGGTTCACTCCAGTTTTTTCACCCCGCCCCTGACACCAAGTACATCTGACAAATGTAAACAATATGACTAAAGGATATATTATCTGTTTATCTATCGATCGATCGTTCGAAGAAAAGGTTCATAGGCATCTGTTTGAAAGTAGATGTGTCGAACAGAATGTCACGTGAACAGAAAGCTTTAAAATTGAATGCAGTCTTTATCAAAAGCATAAACAAGTAAAGGAATAAAACATAAAATATAAAACATATGTTTATATGTTTTACATCCATAACATGCCTACATATCAAGGAATAAATGAATGCATACATAAATTTATGGATATCTATGAATATTTATTCATAAAACATATGAAAGAATTTGCTTTACTATTGTCACCCTTCTAAACTATTTCAAGGTCATTTGTAAAAAGAAATTTTCTTGTAGGTGATATTATGATTATTAAGCTATAGTATCATCTTTCCACCGAATTTGCAATACAGATTTGCTGAGAAAAGCAGGAATGTTTTATGATCAGTAAACATTAGCATGAGTTCAAGTAACATGCTCACAGTTTTGCATTGATTCGTGTATCATGCACTGAGCTGTGGTTTTTTTTTTTAATTACACTGCATTTTTTTCCCGGGTTGATTCTGACAGATCGGCTTGCCATCAAATTAATCATGTATAGATTTAACGTGACAAGCTGACGCCATTCAATAACGATAATGTGTAATTAGAAATGCTTTTCGGAGCAAAAACTAGGCTTATTATTATAATGGCTTACAAAATTTCCCACTGGGCCTGAATGGCTGCAGCGGCTGGGTCCGTCACAGCTAGCGGCTGGTGCTAGCACACCATTGGGCTCTAATCCAAAGGCGCTTAAGCTCTTGATTCTGCTAAATGCATCAGAGCATCAAGCCCACCAAAGCTGCTGGTTCAGCCCTCTGCAGGCTCCCTTTGGCGGCTGCCTGCAACTGTGCGCTTGATGAATGAATTCAATTATGCGTTCGGGAGGTATTAAAAGGTCGTTTGCTTCCATCAGACGATGGAAAGGCTATAATAGCTGTAGCCGCCACATTTACCAGCTATGCCTTACTGTACATATGAGACACGTAGATGCTTGAAGGCATGGATAGGTTATAGCCCTAAATATTATTTAAGTGGAATATGAGCCATATGAAATAGCTACAAAATGAGATCTAAAGTTGAAAATCTGGTCAATGATCCTTAATATAAAGAAGCATCCACAGTGGTGCCATCTATACCCCTTTTTTCTGTCAGAATCAGAAGATTTTAGTTTGTGTTTTATACTCATCCTTGTCTTTGTTCATCCATACCTTATACAGTATGGCATTGTCCCTGATGAACAATTGCCCGAGATGGAAATAGGAAGAAACCTTGAGAGAGACCAGACTCAACAGGCAACCCATCTTCATTTGGGTGAAACGGATAGCAGGGATTGATCTGCAGTCATACTGTGTGTTAGGTAGCTGGAAGTTCAATATAACAGTTGGTGTCTTTAAGTTAATATGGAGTCCAGTTCGTTATTGGAGGCTCAGGTAGGAAATTCCAGTCCTGAACTATCGAGCGACTGCAGTCACAAGTCCTCAGAGAACAGCTGTCTGCATCAGCCGAGGCCAGGACTGTCTTTATGTTAAAGTGGAAACATGCATCCCAGGCAGACCACACGGGGAATCCATGTGACGAGATCTCCAACCAGAAGCGGGACACTAGGATGGGTCAAATGGGTCCAAAGGGGTGTCTGGATCACTAGCAGCTGTAGAATTGTATGTGTAGCTCGACAGAGAGACAGGGAAAGAGAGCGAGAGAGAGAAGAGAAGGCGAGATAACTCCAGTATAAGATGAATGTGTATACAGTGCACAGTGCAAGCAGGGACTCCGGCAGGACTAATTATGACAGCATAACTAAAAGGGAGAGCGAGAAGGAAACACAGACATGAGGGCTCCCTGAGATCTAAAGCGACTAATCACTTCACCGTCAACAAACCTGAGTGATCAATGAGAGTGAGGAAGACAGAATCTAAACATACCAGTACACCATAATACTCTACATCCATGAGTTCCCCAGATCTGCTGCTATTTACAAAAATGCTTGGCTAAATAATTAGGTTTTTAGTCAAGAATTAAACACTGAGACTATGTCTGAGTCCCAAAGATTAATTGGAAGGCTGTTTCATAACTTTGGGGCTTTGTAAGAAAAAGCTCTGCCCCCTGCTGTATTTTTTATAATATGCGGTACTGACAGGCAGCCTGCATCCTTTGATTGAAGTAGGCGTGGCGGATCACTCATTCACACTAGCAGTTCACTCAGATACTGCGGCACAAGACCATTTAATGCTTTATATGTCAAAAGTAGTATTTTAAAATCGATGCAAAATTTCATAGGGAGCCAATGAAGTGTAGATAAGATAGGGGTGATGTGCTCATATCTTCTGGTTCTAGTGAGGACTCTCGCTGCTGCATTTCGAACTAACTGAAGCTTGTTCATGCACCTAGTTGTACAACCAGACAGTAAGGCGTTAGAATAGTCCAACCTAGAGGTGATAAAAGCATGAACTAGTTTTTCTGCATTGTTTAGTGACAAACCATCATGGCAGACACAGAGCGAACTCGCAAAAAAAAAGATGTAAGCTTTTTACGAAATCTGCCAAGAGAAATCTTCACTTGATTGTGTTTTCGACATCTTGTTTGTTTTGACAGCTTGTCATTGTAACAGTTGCATTTGCATGCTCATTAATATTCATTTGTTTCTGCCAAAGATGGGTGTGTACACAGGTACAATTATTATTATCTGTGTTCAATTATTTATTATTATTTTTATACAACATGATGTATTTCCTAAAGTGACTTTTTATTAAAAAAAAATTCCTCTTTATTTTAACATACATTCTTTCACTGTCAATGTTAATAAACCAGTAGCACACACTTGCCTCCAGTAGTTGCATGCTATACCTAATTTCCTCAGGTGGAAGAAAATAATGTCACACTCTGAGCATTATGGCTACTATTTAAAATAGTTCTGAATTTTCCAATCAAAATTCTTTAGACTTTAGATTTCTTTAGAGACTTTAGTCTCAGAAGTCTGCCTTTTTTTTCTTCTCAGAAGTTGACTTTTTTAAAATTTTTATCAGAAGTCTGACTTTAGTTACAGTTAGGTTTCCCTAATCCTCTTCCGTAGTATTTCTGTACTCCTTCAAATATCTACGTATATTTGTACTGTGAATTAATTCTGAAGTAAGCATGACATAAAACTTTCATTTTTCATATTTATTTTATTAAATATGAACCCAAACACCCATATTTGCAACAACTAAAAGTAAACCCACGGACACACCAGTTGCAGTATCTCGGCATGGAGAGATTTTAGCACACACTTAGTACCCACTTTTTACATATTTCCCAAAATTTAACCAAACTTACGTACCTTAGTTTATAAATCTTGACCTGGCAGATTCTAAAGATGATTCTAAAGATTCTATCCGTTATCACCCAGATGAGGATGGGTTCCCTGTTGAGTCTGGTTCCTCTCAAGGTTTCTTCCTATTACCATCCCAGGGAGTTTTTCCTTGCCACCGTCGCCCTCGGCTTGCTCATCAGGGACAATCTTATCATTTTGATTCATACACATTGCATACAGACTTACTTCTTTTTATTGTGTAAAGCTGCTTTGCGACAATGTCAATTGTTAAAAGCGCTATATAAATAAAATTGACTTGACTTGACATGTATGAATGAATTAATATTGTTTATTTACATTACCCTCCATGGTTTTTGCTCTGTGTGCATGTACGGTCTATTTATATCCAGTTTGGTTGTTGCTTTGCATCTGTTGAAACTGTTGTGCTTCTGTGCGTTTCCTGATGTGTTGGTTACAAAGTCTCTTAGGAAATGTTTCTTAATTAAAGGATGTGATAAAGTACTTAGGGTTAAGACCAGTTTGAAAAATCCTCTTCTGGAAATCCGTTCCAAGCATTTGTATTTATTCTTATTCCTGCAGTGCCCTAGTGTTGGCATGACATTGCTCTGAAAACACACCATAATACTAAGAAAACATGATTACATTTGCTATATGTTCACTAATACAAAAAGCCTGAAGCACTGCCTGAAGTGCCTTTTGTGCATATTCACAGAAAGAAATGAGCTCATTTGACAGCCGCACTGTATTCATAACAACAATGTTAAAGTTTCTGCTTTCCAATTATACCAGTTAATTAGATGTCATATCTATCTGGACCTTTGGAAAAAAAAAAGAAAAAAAAAAGATTAGATTTCTTAATTTTGAACTATGGCAAGGAGCAGACTTTGTGTTCTGAATTGAAATATCTCTCATAGCACTTTAAACCTCTAAACATTTATATCTTCTAAAAATCACCCACTAACATGTTGAATATTATGACCACTGCATTCTTTCTTTATTGGGTGTACTCTTACCCCTTCCTACACATCCAATGGGTGCATCGTGAGTGGGAATAAAAAAAAGTCCTGATGCCTTTTTCAGAAGCGTTTAATTATTTTATATGGTTCTGTAAGAG
The DNA here is from genome assembly GCA_011419295.1 of Clarias macrocephalus. Lineage (NCBI taxonomy): Eukaryota > Metazoa > Chordata > Actinopteri > Siluriformes > Clariidae > Clarias > Clarias macrocephalus. The sequence continues at coordinate 5,207 of JAAGKR010002383.1, forward strand.
GAATAAAACTGGCACTACATGCAGTGGCTGGGTAGTGTGGGGTGTCGCAACTCTCCAACGGCGCAGCTAGAACCTGGATCCCTCAGATCCCCAAATTGAGCTAGAGCTTTAGCCACTGCCACCACTTCCCATCATTGATTATTTTCATCTGACAGCACAACCCCTTTCTTTTTCACATAATAGACATGCAGTGGATACCTATTATAATAATAAAGTGCTGCAGTATTAGTTTATTTCACAGAGAGTGTGAGAGAGAGAGATTAGCTAATGGTTTTTGCTAAAGAGAGTTGGCCTTTCTAGGGCTCTGCCCTCTCAGGTGCAGGATGTCTGCGCGAGTGGAATGCATGATGTCCGACTCATTAGCGATGCTAGCACTCACGGTCAGGCTGGAGCAGCGAGGTTGGGTTGACTGGCTGTCTCTCATTAATGCTTCATTCAGCCTGGCACTGCGGCATTGTGTGCATTATTTGTGCGGAGGGAAAGCTTCCGGTATTTGTCATAATTAATGTATTTCAAAAGGCTGAAGGTCAGCACAGGTGGTCTTCTGCTAGAACGTCACCCATAAACAAGATAAAATGTTGGGCTCGGTGTCATGCTCTAGTTATTAAATAGTTATTTAGCTTTGCAACTCCAAAATAAGTAACTCAATATATGTTTCCTATGTAGTTCTTTAGGATCAGCACAATTCTGGACATGCTCTAGTGTTGTAACAGCACTCACAAAGTCAAGTTTATAAAGCTGAATAATGCCTACATTATTTATTTCTACTTGTCATAATTCATATGAAGTGACGAACAAAACCAGTCCTTATTATGCCTGCTGCCCCAAGTCTTTATGAATGCTTATGTGGGTTTTATAAATACCTACTTGTACGGTTTGTCTTTATTGTAACACTGCAATGTTCAGTTTATGTGCTTAATTATCTATTTATTGCTTGTCCTTATTTTTGTTTATCTGTACATTTTAAATGCACTTAATATACTTACCTACATATAAGATTTTATAAATGTTGCCAACATATCTATACAACATATCATTTACAATATTGTATAAAAGTCTTGCGCCCTCCCATTCCTTCACATTACAACAAACGAAATGATGTAGACTTCATGTAACAAATGTTTTACTGCGACAGGTTGCAAAGTGCCAATATAAAAATTGCATATGTTACAACCTCAGCAGCAACCTCATTTCCCCTCTCATCTGTTCCAACCACTCAGCATTCAGCATCACTTATTATCATAATAAGTAGTATACAAAACACGGGCCTGATCATCTGTCATCATCTACACCTGTTTCGCACTGGTTCATGCCATAAGGTACTCTAGATGTTTTTTATGCTTGAATGGTTTATAGGTCATTGTGTGGCTTAATAAATAAAATTATACTTAAATAAAAAATACATCTGACAATGAGCGGCAAAAAGTTCTTCAGGAAGCTTGATTTATTTATTATTTGCAATAATTGTTTTGCAAAGTCAAAACAACATAATTTAACATTTTACCAAAATTGAGCAAAGGAATCCTTATGACTCCTGTTAGACTATTGCTACATATGGTAATAACATTGTAACAACAGATCTACAGGTATGTGCTATTTAGTATTGCTAAGTGAAATTTGTTTTATTTTTCATGTACAGTACAGACCAAAAGTTTGGACACACCTTCTCATTCAAAGAGTTTTCTTTATTGTGTTCTTTAGCCCAAACAAGTCTCTTCTGCTTGTTGCCTGTCCTTAGCAGTGGTTTCCTAGCAGATGTTCTACCATGAAGGCCTGATTCACACAGTCTCCTCTTAACAGTTGTTCTAGAGACGTGTCTGCTGCTAGAACTCTGTGTGGCATTGACCTGCTCTTTGATCTGAGCTGCTGTTAACCTGCGATTTCTGAGGCTGGTGACTCGGATGAACTTATCCTCCGCAGCAGAGGTGACTCTTGGTCTTCCTTTCCTGGGGCGGTCCGCATGTGAGCCAGTTTCTTCGTAGCGCTTGATGGTTTTTGTGACTGCACTTGGGGACACTTTCAAAGTTTTCCCAATTTTTCGGACTGACTGATCTTCATTTCTTAAAGTAATGATGGCCACTCGTTTTTGTCTTCACTTAGCTGCTTTTTTCTTGCCATAATACAAATTCAACCTCTTTGAATGAGAAAGTGTGTCCAAACTTTTGGTCTGTACTGTATATATAAACATTTTTGATTAGGTTAATAAGAGTTATAACCAGGAACATCCCAGAAGAGCTGAAGTTTTGGAGTTTCTCTGACCCAGTCATCTATTCATTGCAGTTTGGCCATTGTCAAAATCTCTCAAATCCCTTTTGCTTGCCCATTTTTTTATGCTTCCAACACATCAACTTTAGGGAATGTTGACTTGCTACCTAATATATCTCAGCAACTTCTAAGTGCGATTGCACCGAGATATTGTAACTGTAGCTACTTTGTCAAGGGCCACATTGGGCTGGGTGATATGATGGGTCAGAGCAACTCAAAAACTGCAGGTGTGGGATGTTTCCTGTCTGTAGGGGTTAGGACCTACCAAAAGTCACCTAAGAAGGGAAAACCGGTGAACCAAGACATGGTGATGGGTAGCCAAGGCTCACTGATGTACATGGGGAGCGAAGGCTGGCCTGTGGAGTTTGATCCCATAGAAGAGCTAATGTACATCTAATTGTTGAAAAGATTAATGCTGGTTCTCAAAGAACGGGGTCAGAACAAACAGTCATCTTTGTTATGGTGGGAAAAGGTGGACTTACTCAATATTAGCCAGGTGAACATAATGGTATGGCTGATCTGTGTATATCCTGACAAGGTTATGGCCAATTAATGACCGTGTTATCTATGTGTTTGTCTGTCTCTTTATAGTGATATATTTTATAAATACAAATGGCAGGATATTAACTTTGTATTGACAGAGCTATGTTTTTGACCTTGATCTTGTGTGTTTGTGGCCGCGTCTTTAAAGTGATAAGTGACTGGGTTTGTAAATATCTATGGAAGCATAGCAGAACTGTTGACATGGTTGTGATAAGATCTGTATATTGTTTACAACAAGGTTCTTGTAGATCAATAGCAGCATTAGGTATGTTTTGTCTGTCCTTAAATTAGTTTAATGTATTGCATCATCATTATCATCATCATTATGTCCCTCAGACATAAAATAAACACAAACCATTTCTACAGTCGTTTGAAGTTTTTCAGACTTTGGACAGATTTTAACAACACTCAGACGATGCAGAGCTTTTGATGACCCTAAATTTGGCATGGAGTACAAATTAAGGCCCATTAGTTATTCTAACTGCATAATTAGCCAAGAAAAACCAGAAAGCATCACAGTTGCAAGGGGAAGACCTACAAAAGCTGCCAGACAAGCCTGGCCTCTCTTTCAGTGACCTATGACCTTTGCCATTCCTCAGAAGACCACATTGTATGATGAGGTCAGGGATCAGTTGGGGCTTTTATATAATTACGAATTAGGCGCATTTCATCAGACAGCACGCTTGCTTGCAAATGGAGAGGAGTCTAACAGAGCAGAGGGATTAACTGCTCCAATAGGTCAGGAAAATACATTCACTCTACTTTTTTTCTTCTTCTTTTTCCCTCATCCCCCTATGCTGCAGTTGCATTTGTGACACCACTAAGGAAAGAAACGCAGCAGCAAAGCTTTCTGTGTGTGTGCAATGTGCGTGTGTCAATGACATCCCGAATACACACGGATACGTTTATTACAGCTGTTCCATCTGTTTGAGTTTTGAAGGCCAGATTTTAATAGTAGAAAATTGCATGAAGGGTCGGCTCGCATTGAACAAATTAAATTGCTGCACACGTTGTCTCTCCTCTTCCTCAGGAATAAACAGCCTTTTGTCCTGATGAAATTGATTAGTTTAAAAAAAAAAAAACACACACACTCAAATCTTTACACGTTTGAAGATTTAAAAAAATGCAATGAATAAAATATGTTCCGCATATTTTCCGGACATTATTAATCCAAAATCGGGCCATTAATATTACAAGATCATCAGAGAGTTTAGCGCCGTTGAATTTCTTCCTGTGATCATTGAATTGCATAGTAAATTATTGATGAGGTTTAGTGGTGAGATTACGCATCAGTGTTTTCCCTTTTATTAAGTCGCGTGTTAACATTACTGACCTTTCTTTGCTGTCAGATATAGTTATAACACTAGGCTGATTAGGTCATGTTAATGGTTATGTTGTTGTTGATTATTTTTTTATAAAAGCACGCCTGAGTATCAGGTCCGTGCTAGAATCAACGTCAGACTCGTACTGCAGTTCAGCCCCGGGTGGTGCTGTAACCTCTCGCAGCCGGAGGAGCTGATTGGCCGAGCTCTCTCAGACAGGAGGGATGAGAGGTACTTAGTGCTCCAACATTAATCACGGCTCTACAGCCAGTCAGGGGCGTCTGTGAGCTCGCGCAACGGAGGGAGCGGATAGCCCTCCGAGTGTGTTACGCCGCCCCCAACGGTGCGCGAGCAAGCAGTTCGATAAGATGCGGTCAGCTGGCGTCATGTGGTTCGGAGGAAACACGGAGGAAACACGTGGCCCTCCCTAGTGACGGGGAGGAATTGGACACGACTATCTACATTCTATATTGTCAAGTTTGTAGACATCTGATCGTCATGATCATAGGCAGTTGCCACAAACCACTACAGCCACACTCCAAAAATTTTGTGGAAAGCCTTCCTTGATGAGTGGAGGTTACTGTAACTCCTAAAGAAAACCTAATCTGGAGTGGGATGTGCAACAAGCACATACTGATGTTACGGTAATTTGCTTATAAACTTTTGGCTGTAAATTGTATTGTAAGACCTCTGAGGGTCAAGACTGCTGTTTAAAACTCTTGCGGGTCTGAGGCCTTTCTAACTGATGTGATGCAGTGATTCAGCGCTCTTCTTAAATTTGTGTAAATTTCCAATCTTTACCAATATAGTAGCTAATACACTTTGTTTATTTATGTAGAGCACAAACTGAGCATTCATAATGTGGCTGTGATGTAAATATGTTAGATGCATGTGCGACTTTTAAACTTATGTCAAGTTGCACATACAAAAAAAATACATTTAGTAGAAAAGCAGAGAAAATGGAAAATAAACAAACCTGACAGATTGTTTGGAACACAGAACTGAGTTCATGAAAGTCTTGGGTGTGTCTCCATAGGAAGACAACTAAATTATAACAAGACTAAAGTGACTAATGTGCCTAACTTTCTAACTTTTTAGAGTCTCTGTTTCACTGAATAATCCATGACTTTTCATGAATATGTAAGACCTATTGACACCTCAGGTGACACCAGGTTTCACCAGGACTCCTATTGATGTGTCAGCTGTTCACACCTATGCATTCAGATTCCTCACACAAAAACAGGGCTTCTTTTGAGAGAAACAAAAATAAGGCAAAGGTAGCATTTCTTTAGCGAGTATATATTTGTGTTTTTTGTATTTCTGGTGGATTTTGTCTGCTTTTTTTATTAATAAAGCTCATATAAATCGCTCATATTGGCATGTGCGTTCATCTGCCTCTTGATCAAAACTCTGCAAAGTGTGAGTGTTATAATTGCAACTACAACCAACATGTCTTATTGGATATTTATTTGAATGTGTGCCATTTTCCATTCGTTCAACAGCATATTTTTTCATATCTTGGTTTGTTTGTTGTGCCTTGCTCTTATGTTACATCATATTACATTTGACGGTAATTAAAAACTGCATTTGCTATCCCTTGTTTCGGTGTCACCTGCCTGTGAAGCACTGGCAACACATAGGGATCATTATCTGTGGTTTCTGTAGTCCAGTGCCATCACACTTCTTCTGTCCAGAATTCCTCCTAAACCATTTATGGGAATTTGACCAACCATTTACAGATCCTTTATCAGGAAGCATATATTTACACTAGCCGTTTCATTTTCTAATAAATTATAATTTTACTGAAAAAATTAAGATTCTATTTTTAAACATGAACCTTAGAGGGATGCCGAGCGGTGCAGGTTATGATTGTTATATTCAACAGTTCATGTATAACTAATGAATGGAGTGTCATGGAGAACTGCTTGTATATTCAGTGTAGACGTGCACTAGCTATTTCATGTTTAGAAGTAGGACATTCAGTGGACAGGGGACATCTCGACAAGCGACACAGCTTGTATGGTGACCTCAAAGGGTATGAACTACAAGCAGCAATTTTACATAATCTAAACGGTACATCGAGAAAATGATAGCCCGGTGTGTTTTGTCTACATATGACATAGAACTTGATGAAGAAAAATGTAATTTCATCTTTATGTGGTCTGTTAATTATACAATGACATCCACTCTTGTGCTGTTGACACCAGTAAATGTCACCATTACAAAGCTAGCAATTTATCCATGCAATTAAAGACTTAATTTTGACGCTAATTCGACTATGCAAGGTCATACAGAGGACACTGAATCACTTCCCTGACCTCAAGGAATTCTTGACTAAAGATATTCATTAGGCAGTCATTTTGAAGCTCTGAATATTATCTGAGCTTTGAAGTGGAAACGTTTGGTCTGACTCACGCTATCATTTAAATGATGTTTGAGAAGCAAGAGGAGAGTTCTCTCTGCATGGGTCTTTTTAAAGTTCCTAATTGAATGTGTCCTTCAACAATCCTGTCACCTCTGTATCAAAGCTTTTAGATTAAAAGACTCATTACTGAGCGCAAAGCATTGAAAGAGAAGGTTTTTGCCTGAGTTAAGTGAAACAGTCTTTTAAACTGAAGTTCTAGCATTTGTCTTACAGAACCTATGTGCTTTTTTTAGGGGGGGTAATTAAATAAACGTGTCCTGCCAAAAGCAGGTGCAAATATTTCCTTGGAATGATGTGTTCGCTGTATTGATTTGGGAGTTAACTTTGCTTCTAAAGGACACAAAGGTAAAGCGATCCCAAATCGAATTGCTAACCCTCCCTCAAGGTGTATAATCCATTAAGCTATGCAGGCACTGACGTGTGCATCCTTTTAAATGAAATTCACACAACCTGAAATAGGGAGACACAAGCTAATTGGTTCTTAAGTTGTCTTGTATGTCTGCGTCTCTGACTGTTGGGTCATCGTGCTGCAATCTTTTATCACTGGCATCTTGCCATTAGAATAAAGCATTTCATTTCAAATCCAGTATTGTCATTTTTATACTCTATGCTTACGGACTGTCAATGTGAAAAAACTCACAAGGGTAAAATTAAAGCACGCTCTTTAAAGGCACAAGAAATTACTTAAGTTCTTGAGTGAGTGTATAATCCATTAAGCTATGTAGACCTGAGCTGTTACCGAATATCATTACACACAACATGTTACAGTATAGCATGTTTTGTGCTGTTTGTAACATCCAACATTGCATGATCAAATTATTGATCAAAAGACAGTATTGGTGATTGGATTTTTTTTAGGTTATACATTTTTTAAATGAAATCATTCCATGCAAAATTAAGGATTTTTTTATGCAAAAAAATCTGTGGTGTTCATAACCATGTCAAATTCATGTTGCAATATCTTAACAATTTTGCATTTTGGAATAATACATTTTCTTTTAGGTTTATGTCTTTTCATGTGAAATCTAAATTGGCCAAGTTCCATCTGAATGACAGTTAAGATCATTGAATGGTTTGTAGTTACAGACACTACATAAAAGGGCATGAAATTGTATTTAGCAAATGTGGTTTTTTTATCTGATAAAAAATATATGTATTAATGATTTATTAAAGTTAAACTATATATTAAAGTATTATGAAAAATGTGTTACATGATCCTATATGAAAATGAGCTGTCTTCACCTGGGTGAGACACTTTTTAGCACCAATACCCTGTTTTGGCCGATAGCAATTTTCTATCCTCTATATCTGACCTCATATAAGTTCATGTTTGTGTGCACTGAAATGGGTGTTCAGAAGAGGAGTGAGACAGAGTTAGTTTGAGTTATAAATAATAGAATATGGGAAAAATTCTATAAAATTTTGAGACACTTGAGAGTCCTTCCGAAAATGTTTTCAGAGAATATTAAGAAATCTGCCTTACAAAATCTTACAACCAAACTATTAATACTACTGATAAAGTCACTGTTATAAAATGACTAGACCTTTTCTGACTAACCAGAATTGAAAATGAAACAATATTGTATGGTATACATTCATTATATAACATTCTACATAATATAAATGTTTTTGCATTGTTTAAAATGAACTAAATACAAATGGTTGATGATGGTCGATCATGGCTGAGCTGTTCAATTTGAGCATAAACATAATTTCAGATTTTTTTTAAAATCTCACATAAATAGTATTTCATTGAATTTAAATTTAATCATATGTTAGTGTTAGCCTACTTTCACTTACATGAACATCTTTCTTATTTATGGACCCATTATTCCATTGCTGCAGTTTCTTGGTCAAGCCGATCACCATGTTCACTAGTGATTGTCAAGATGCACCCCATGGTTTTGTATGCTTGAAGCATTTTGCCAACTGACTGGATGTAGTTTGTTGCTCTGAAATTCCCAAGGAAAGTTCAGCAACCTGCCTTTGATCTAAGTTTCTCTTGCCTACCTATGCAGTGAACAATCATTTCACCAATTTAGCTTAAGATCATTTGAGGGAGCCTATGTACTGTACTGTAATTGTGAAGTAGTTCTGTGCTATTATATTAATCCCTGCTGATGGTCTATTCAACCAAAAACATTTCAAATATATTTTTTAGCAATTTTTGCTGTCATTCTTTTTTATCGTTGCATTATGCTTCAGAGTAATGAGACCTAAATCCAGCTTCATTAATTGACTTCCAGAAGTTTCCACAATGCATGCTGAGACAGACACCTGTGCTGTTTGCTAAGACTTATGTTCAGAACTTAATGAGAGACACTGTGGTGCTCTGCAAAATAAGAAATACACTGTTTAGAAATAATGTTCTTCAATTAGCTGGTTTGTACAGTATGTACAAATTTCTGTCCACCAGAAGAGAATAAGATGATATCAGTCACCGAGTCATTTTATTTATTTATTCGTTGCTAAAAGCTTTTTTCTTTATTTTGGAAGGTGCATCTATCCAAATATTTTTCATAAATACTTTGAACTTCGGTGTTCTGGTCCTTAGTTTTTTTTAAATTTTTTATTCATGAACATTTTCTTATTCAAGTACTCTTGAATTCTCTCTTATTCTCTCTCTCTCTCTCTCTCTCTCTCTCTCTCTCTCTCTCTCTCTCACGAACTCTATAATATATGCATTTGTTTAAAAAAAAAGTATTTTATCACGTATCTGGCAGCTATGTATTTATACACAGCCTGGCCTGAGAAAGTCAAATTGTTGGCGTGCATCAAGCAAAGAAAACAACTAGTGGGATTAGAAATAAACTTGTTGGAGGACACAGTCATAGAGATCAAAGCTATGTTTAATAGTGATGGTGAGACCATCTCAATGGGATGAAAACTCACAGTTTTCGAACTAAACAGCTGTGCAGCCATAAAAAAAAACATTTGTTAGTGAGACTCAGTGTAAAAAAGGATTTTGTTTGCAAAGTAGAAGATGGTTTTTGGGAACAGCGGAAAAGTCATGTGGTCTGGCCTGAGTCCAGGTTGACCCTATTCCAGAGCGATGGGTGCATGCACAGATCATGCATAGTGCCTATTATACAAGATCCTGGAGGCAGTGTTATGATCTGTGGTTGCTTCAGTTGACCTAGGCTCAGCAATGTTATATGGCAATAAAATGAAGTCATCTGATGACCTGAATGTACTAAATGACCAGGTGATCACATCTACAGAGTTTTTCCTTCTTTAATTGCACAAGCATATTCCATTGCTCAGATTGTAAAAAAAAAAGTTTCTGTGAATATTTGAAATTTGTTTCACACATGAACTGGTCACCACATTGTGCGCTGTATTTGAACCTACTGTAACGACAGTTGAATGAAATTCTAGTATCTGAATCACTGTTAGGAAATATAGGAGATGCAGTACATCTATTAGTTTATAGGAATATTACAATTTCTCGTATTTTCTCTGTCTTGAAGTTAATAAGACAAAGAATTCCCGAAAAAAGCATTTTTTTTAATCATTGCTCAAGCTATTTGTTATACAAAGCCGCCGTAGGCACATCAATTTGCTGCACATCAATTTTGAGCAAACCCTAAGTGCAGATGAATAAATCAGTGGACTAATCTGCACAGATATTTTCTGAACTGAATGGACTCACATTGCTCAGGGTCACTGAAATGTCTCCAAAAATTTTAACTTTAATGCTTTATTTTTTTTTCTGAGTTATTCACATACTCCTGGTCTCTTTGGATTTCGGAATGTATATTTGGTGAACTGCTCTGAGAAAATGAAAGTTTCTTCTGCAAAGTCATATAAGTGACTCTGAGAATACTGAGTTTACATTTAATTCAGTTGGTCTTGCCAGGTTTATCCTAGCCTGGAATGTTTCTCTGTGTTTGTATCTCTGAGTTTAAGCAATTTTTTATTAATTCTATAGCTTATATGGATAAGTAGTACATGTATATTTGCACAAAACTTTTCTAAGAGCCAAACGGTCTTTGTAACTTTGTGTTCACGCTCTAGTGCGTGATTTGTCATAGTTGTCCAAAAAAATATGCACACTTCTTTGCTGCTTGTTCCATTTGATTTCAAAATCGATCCGCAGAAATGCACGAAGAAAATGATTCATTTTGTCTTTCACGTTCAGGGGAAGAGAACACACCCGGCTGGATCTGTGCAGAAGATGACGGGAGAACAAAGGCTCCGCTCTGGTGTCCACTGCTTGCCTGTCGTATGCCTGTCTTCACCTCAAAAGCTCAGGAGTGTAAGGTTAGCAACTGCCAATATATTTAGAAAAGTTTTGTGTTTGTGCTCATACTTGGTTACACCGTGAGATTAGATTAAACCATGGTCTGTTGTGACCCAAACTTAGTTTCGAACTTTACTTTATCTAATCGATTAGCAGAAAGTTTTCTCTTTTTGTTTTTAAGACAAACTACAAACTTGTTTTCTAGTCATTCCTATGTGAATTCCGCCATTTCTGGCCTGAGGAAATTGAAACCACACGCCAGCACCACCTTTAAAGATGCAGTCAGACTCTAGGAATGTCTCGCAAGAACACGGCTCGTGAAACGTTGAGTTGACACCGAAACCTTGCCAGAGAAACTTGCCGGAGAGAAAGTGGCAATCGATAAGAGCTGTTAAGTCTGGTGAGCCTTTCATAGATCAAAGCCTGAAGTTGAGTGAGAGACACATTAAAAGGTTTTTCGTGGCCAGTCAGAAAGGTATAAAATCAATTTGTACTGTCTGTAAGATGATAGCTCGGACTACATTTTCAGCCCTAACGTTGTTACGGGACTTGCCTGCGCGTTGCAAGATGAGGCGCCAAATTACCGCTGCCTCCATGGGAGGATGTTATAAAGTGATCATGCAATTACTTTAATGACTGTGGGACACCTGAGCATAAATCAATGCGTCTACATTAAATTAAAGCTCCGTGCTTCAACCCAATAGCCAGGAAGTTAAAGGATATCTGCAGGAAATCAAACTCCGTCCAAGAAATCATTATTTTATACCATCTTCCAAGATCTACTGTAGTTCTGCTCTATATAAAGTATGTCCACAGTGTGTTGTTTTCACACAAGCAGAAAAAGAAAACACTTTTATTTACACAGTGCTGGGGTCCAGAATTAAATAAGAATTGTGTGCTGTGTGTACGCCAAAGTACTGGTTATTAATACCAAGATATTTTAAACAATTTGTCCAAAATGTTCTAGGTATTATGTGAAATGTAAAAAAAAAAAAAGAAAAGAGCTTTTTAATTATCTTAGTGTTCAGACTTCACTATTACTTTACTCTTAAATCTATAACAAGTCAATTCACCGTGGATGCACTCTAAAGAGCTCAATAAAATAAATAAAAAATTCAAAAAAGAAATAAAATATGAAAATACATTTACATTTAGGCATTTGGCAGATGCTCTTACATATCTAGAGCGGTACACAAAAGCATAAAATGCCTAGAATATCTCAGTTGCATGAATAAGGATACAGGTTAAAAGTACAGAATTTTTTTTAATACTGGTGACATAGTAGGCATATTAGTAAATAAATGTCTGGAGCAAGGAAGGTGTTACATAGTCTCACCGGACAGTTCATTAGGTATACTTATTCAACTACACGTTAATGCAAAATCTAATCAGCCAATCAAAATTTAAACCAAGCATGAGAATAAGGAAGCAAGGTGATTGAATGTGACTTTGAAAGTGACTTTGAGTGTGGCATGGTTGTTGGTTCCAGTCTGAGTGTTTCCAAAACTGCTGATCTATTGAAATCTTCATGCACAACCATCTCTATGATTTACAGACAATTGCACCTAACATACCTTGTGTATCTAATGATGTAGCCAGTGAGTGTAGGTAGTGTTTGACTTCATTGCAGAGTTCATTGTGGTAATGACCACCATTGGGGAATTGTTATTCTTGTGGTGTCTGCGCCGATAGCGGGTGTTGCCTCCCAGAGAGCAGGAGTTCAACCAGTTCAGTCTTTTGAGATGCTGGATGCCCATCACAAGCAATGAGAGCTGTATGTTTCTTCCAATGAAACCAAATGTGTGGTGCTGGTCTATGCGAGGTCTTCTGAAACATGGGGGTGCAGGAACCTGAAACCATAGACCATCGATATACCCTCTCGATGGAGTGAGCCGCCACCAATTTACCACTGAAATCCACTCTAGTCGAGGACAGATGGTGGCATCTTAACAGTCAGATTGTTGGTTAGTATTGGTATGTGTAAAAAGGTAAATGCAGATTAATATGTGCCAGGCTGCTAGGAGAGATATTTTCTCAAGGACAGAAGGTGGGATAAGAATGATTTATTAGGATTATTGTCCCTCCATCAAAGTGATTAGAGGGAAAGTTATTCCATTTCCTAATTTCCTTCCTTGTTTCTTCATCTCCAACTTCACCCTGCATTTGGGTTGAATTGTTCCATGCCCATGCTTCCAAACCGGTTTTTTTTTTTTTTTTTTTTAAATCTTGGCAGCTGGCTGACTTGGCAAAGTGTTCATTACTGCAATAAATGGAAACATCTGTGTCGTGTGGATGGCGGATGTTAATGACCAAGATTAAAACAAATGTAGCCAGAAGGGATCAAGGCCGTCACCACAGTAATATGATTGTAGCTTGAATATTATCTTGAGGTCAAGCGATGAAGATGAATATACCATGTAAAAGCTGTAGACACATGAGATAACAAATTATCGATGCTTCTTAATCCCAAACTTAAGTGGTCTACCAATCTGCATTTACATTTCTATATCTTTCAGCTGTAGAATATGGAATTATTTCTAATGAGAATGTAATGTACATCATTAAAGCCAGATGTAGGGATCGTTAATGTAAAGAATTTTCATAGCATTGGTCTATTCCAAGTTCACCCTAAACTCATGTTTTCATCTCAACATTGACAAGTGGCCATTAAGTTGTCTGGTGTTATGTATTTATTGCCAGGATTTCTCATACAGGCTCAGAGCTCATCCTTTAACTTCTGGGGGAAAAAAAGCTCTTTGTCAGAATTTACTTTAGCAACATATCGAGTGCCTCACAGAACCATTAAAAAAAAAAAAACCTTCTTTATTCTGTCTAGCACTCATTTAAGAATACTTTGATACCTTAGGAATTTCATCATGGTTGCTTTGAAGTGAATGACAACATGAAAAAAAGGGATTTTTGGAAACATCAGGCATCTCTTATGTGCAGAAATGTTGACTTTGAAGTAGCGGCGTTTGAGTCTATCCATTTTTAACTCAAAACTAAGAAGACTGTGATGTAATATGGCTGACAAAAAAACATGAATCCCCAAAGGCGATAAAATTTCTTGCGTGGTTTGACCCAACAAAATGAACAAAATACCAGCTGAGAAAAATAATTTGGTAAATCTGTAAGCTGCTCCAGTACGCTACAGTTTCAGGGACTTCTCAGGTCAAGGTCAGGGTCAAGGATCACTGAAGCAGTTCTGGAGGCTCATGATGGCCCAGAAACTTACTAACATACTTTCTATCACTTTGCCTTTTTTAAGAGACATGACCTTGAATCCAACCATGAACTCACATTAATTTATCTCTTTATCATATGTAACTAATCCGAACTCAAGATTGAACGCCATCTGAGATTTAACATGATTTAAAATAAAGTGGTGCATTTAGCCTAAACTTTGGAAAGTATATTATGTAAATTCAGACCTCTTTGGCAGAGGTTTAGGCAAATTAGGGAGCCCAGTTATTTTAGATTCAATGCCATAATGTAGTTAACCCTATTTACTGTACATTCTGAAAGGGATTTCTATTAAAGACACGCACCTAAGCAGCATTTATCTATTGTCTAGCAAGCTACGAAACAGTCATCACTAACATCTCGGCAGGTTGTTAGAAATTCATGGCGACATTTATTTGGCAAGGTTATGGGAACTGGAATAATGTTGGTATTATGTTGTTTCGAAAGTTCGAATGACTTTGGTGAAATTATGTCAGAAACAGCGTTGGTTACATGACAGTAGGATAATGTTGAACAATTGCCCCTAACACAATGCTGCAAAACAACTTCAAAACAATAAAGATGCCATGATTGGGGCTCAATCTCTGTTCACTGCAGTGAGAGGTCTGTGTGATGACCACTGGACAACAATGGAGCATGCTGTTGATGCATGTAAATGCGTCTACATGAGAACAAGTGACAAAAACAGTACCTGACATCAGCGATTTAACAAAATATGAAACAGCATCTTAGTTTGGGCACTGTTCAAACACCATATTACAGTAAAGTAATTTGAGAGCTAAGATGCACATCACTGTAATATTTCCATACTATAATGGAGAAGTAACATTATAATACTAAGATGATACATATATATATATTATAATACATGAGATGCACACGCTGTATGTGGGGAAACTATTGTGTCCGTCTCAATCTTGGGTCGGAATTCAAAACCTGTTATAAACTCAAGGGACCATGGATGTGGTCAACTTTGTTAGAACAGACGTTAATTGCAACACTGTTATCTTAATTTATTCATTTTAGTCATTATATCAAGTCATTCTGCCTTTCAAAAATATTGTCCTAACGGTGGATGTTATCACAACGTTGATACAACTACACTGGAATTTAGGATTGCGAGTAACTTGGTCTGCATACATTTTGCAAGACGAGGAAAATGCTAAAATCAATTTTAACTTGATAAACGAGCGAGGTTTTGACATGCGAGTAGTATGCATGCACTTTGCCAGCCGATCATCACGTGATCACAACTGAGCCAATGGTTCTGCTCTCTTGCGTGCCGCAGGATTGTGGGTATTCATCTCCCATGCTCGGTCTCAGTGCACGTATAGTCAACAGCCGTGCATGCGTATTCTGAGAGGTTCCTTGTAATGGTGGTGTATGGTGTTCCATTGTAATGGTGAAATTAGCTACTGTCATGCATTTAATATCATTAGCAAAGAATCCAGTGTTGGCCCCACCCTAGATAGCCACCCCAATTAAGTCACTGGGTTTAAACTGCCCACACTACTGTATTAGATATAGCGTAACCTATTAACAGAACAGAAATCCTGGAATGCATACCTAGCTTAAGGCAGGTAAGGAAGGAGACTTAAGTACATCCTATAACTCGCTTGTGATTTCTGATGTATTATTAAATCATTGTCTCTTTGGTATCCGCATGCTGATACATAATTAGTTTTCTGGTCATGTCATTACATTTCCCAGAAATGGCCTGTGGTCTGGATTACTTGAGGGTGTGCAATCTTTTTGGTCTTTGTTGATCACTCCTGTGTAAGTTGTCTAGCTTTGTGATTAAGTTCTTTGACCGTGGCCTTCTGGTGCTCCTACTCTCTCATCACTCCTGCTGATGTTCTGAATGGTGAGTGAGCTGTGCCATGCATCCACCAACAGCCCCTGAACTCCTTGACTGACTGCCGAGTGCAGATGAGATAGCCGAGTGACACCTCCAGCGATAGCGAACATGCGGACCGAGTCTATTTATAATGCCAGTTGGAGAGGGACTGATATACGACACTGATGACTTGCTGCTACAGGGGGGGAGGACGAAACCCACACATCTTGGTCTGATCCATGGCATGACCTGACATGAAATATAGATCAAACAACGTCTTGGAGAAAGGTGCCCTTCTCATTTCATGCCAGCCCTCTATTGATTTAGGCTTTTCTAGTTTTCTTTTTTTCTGAGGCGTCTTGATGAAACCTTCCTTCCATTCAGACCACGTAGAGATTACTCCTTACTTCTTTTCTTTAACTCCACATTTTGTTGTATTCTCAGCCCTGTGAGGCGAAGATGCCGCAGAATGGATTGAAAACTCTTTCTCGCACATCTCTGCTCATGTGTTGTGGCTCGGCCTCTGTTCTTCTGCAGCACTGTCTCTCTCTGGCAAACGCGAACGAGAACAGCAGGGGTGCTGAAAAAAGTGCCCGAGTCTGTTTAAAAAGCATCAAGAAAACCTGCAGTCATATATCTGCATGCCTTCATCGGGGGGCTGGGGGTGGCTTTGGGTTATTAATTACTGATGCCATAGCCTCCCACCTGCCTTCTACTCCCTGCTTCTCCTCCTTGCCTTGTTATGGATTTTGTATAATTAATGAAGAAGGACATTGATTTTTTTTGTTGTTTTTGTTTCCTGAAGAAGACTTCTTCCATCCACCCCTAATCTGCCAGCTGTTTATTCACACAGTACCGTTGTCACCCAATGTCAGGCCAGAGTCGGGCCAATTTTCCGCTGTGTCTCCAGGATCAGTAAAGGCCAAAGAAGCATGCCCTTAGCATGCACAGTATGTCAGTAATGGGAGGAAGTGTCAATCTGATTCTGTTCTTCAGTTTTAGATCACAGCAGGCCTGTCGCCCAGACTGTCACGGCTCAGACCGGCAAAAGCACTATGGTCAGTGAAAGCTCTCCAGGATCTCATCACAGCCTGGGGGGGATACTAAATGCTTCTATTACATTTCAGTCACTTTTGCATTTAACAGATGTTATCTGCTACAGGGTATTCAGGCTAATTTTAGGAGGGATTTGCCCTTCCTGATAGTAGTGTCCCAAATTCAAGCTGATGTTAACCATTTATGTTCAGGAAGCTTCTGTTAGAATATTTGTAACCATTGTAAAAGAGAAAAAACAAACATCAATAAATAAAATAAAAAACACTTAAACCTCTTAGTCAATTAAAAGCAAAATGCAGTAATTGTCAATAGAATAACCTTGTTGCCTGGATGAACTGTGGAATATCCCAAGTGAAAAACAAAACACTTGACCTTTTTTTTTTTTTTTTTTTAAATATTTTATGAAATATTATAACTGCTGTGGAAATTCTGTAATATTCCCCCGGAGGAGATCATGAACCATGAGCATAATGGTGAATCTGTGTTGTGGAATACCGCTCAACGAACCTTAAAAGCTCGAAATCACAGTTGTCTTTTCTTCACTGCGCAAAACAGCAGTACTACTTGGTGACAGCTTTTTATTTATTTATTTTTTTTTTTTAAATACGACTCCTGCCTGAGGATTGCAACCAGGATTGGCTGCATTAATCACCGTGCATAGCCAGCAGCAGCAAAAACTCTTGACGTGTCAGTGTGTTATGGGAAAGAATGTCTTGGTAATGATCCTGGGTGTAGCACTACTTTTTTTTTTTTTTCCCTGCGTACTCACTTGCAGTCATCAGCGCTAGACTAACATGTAATGATCTCTCAGGTGAGCTTTATTCCCAGTGAGCTATTAAAAGGTTGTCACCAGAGAAAAAAGGGTTGAAGGGGTATTAAATAGAGCAGAAACACACACATGCACACATCTTTTAAGTCTATTTTTTAACAGCTTGAAAAAAAAAGGAACGTGCTACCTAGAAAAATGACATGCTTATTTATTAATGGGTTTCATTTTTTTTTCTTTTCCATTTAAAATCTTTTTTTTTTAGTTTTTAGCATTTAATCTGCCAGGTACTTTCCCTTTTGTCTTAGGCTTCAAATATAAGCACCTTTGTCTCTCCATGAACTTTTAACCAGTAGAGGGCAGTGTGGCTCTGGTGTGTAGCAACAGGGATAGCACTGCACCAACACCAGAGTGCGAGGTCATCTGCATAGGGGATGATCTGTTGCTTTGACAGTTACGTGCTAATTACTGGACCTCATTCCTGCTCCAACAGCGCCTTGAGCATGACACAAAGAGTCTTGCCCTCTGATCCCGCACTCACTATAACCTTATTCTTATTGAGAGAGCAGGCAGCCAGTAATATAACCTTGACGTGAGCGACAGAGCACTAGCGAAATGTGCTAATTTAAACGTCAGCGCTCTGTTTGACTTACCCTTAAGAGCGTGATGGTACTTTATGAGAACAAACGCTTCACCGCACCCTGCTAACGCCACGTCTTTTGTTTACCACACTCCTGCGAAGTGCCTCGCGTCATCCCCTCCTCCTGCTCCTAGATGCTAATTACTCTGTCAGTCCTCTCCACCTGATTACACCACATGGACCACAGGATAATGTCAAAAAATTTAATGCCTCACTGAAAATCAATTGTCTTGTAGAGCAGGACACTCGGTTTGCAGCTGGGTGAGGTAAATATGTCCTCTGGTGAAATCTTGAAGCATCACATCTTCCTCTAAAAAGGGGTTTCATTTGTGTTTTGCCATCACCCAGGGCTGATAAGGTAGAGCACTGGAACAAAAAAAAAAAAAAAAAGTAGAGGATTAGGTGATATAAGCCCCATTCCATTCCTTATCAGTGCTTGATTAGTAGTGGTGCTTTGTAATTGAGATTACTGTGAGCAGAATATTAAGCTGCTTTTCTTTGGGCAATGCTAGGACAGACGAGCATCCTTGATTTGGGTAGGCTGCTTGGCGACACTTCCTGCTTCACCGCAGGGGCTTGAGGACCTTTTATCCTCTTCTCTCAGCCATCAGATCAAGAAGATTAACCACACACCATTCTCTTAGTCTTTGCATCTGTTGTTTTCTGCCAAATTCCAACTTCCACCATGGCATTGCCTGGTCATGATCTGGAGGCTTCTTGTAATTTAAGCATTTTCAGTTTTTAAGCTTGATATGAAATAAAACAATGGTGAAAAACAGAGACTCCCAGCTCTCTGCCCTATCTTTATTCCTAATGTATAAAACGTCAACATGTCATTTTTATTATTGTGTTGTGTCAGAAAATTGGTGCCAGGAGCGATGATGAAATAAGCTGAGTTTCTCATTGAATTAACTGGACGCATCGTAATTAGATGCGGCAAACAGGACACGGGGAAAAAAATGAATATGAATGTTGCTTTGTGATATTGTGGCAATGTCAGACACTGCTCAGAGCACTAATATGATAAAGCACTTGCTGATTTTGCCACCTACTAATAATATGATGTCTGAGATAAGCAATGGAAACTATTTTCTTCTTAAAGGATACATCTAGTTTGAATCACTGTAACTATGTTTATATTAAAATATTTGGGATGTGTTTAGAGATTATGAGGCTAATTTGTTGGTTGGTGCTTTAGTTATTCCCATCAGAAATTAAGAGACACAGCAGGACACTGCTTTTGGTTTCAGGTCTTGGCTCATTTTATATACTAATCATTACTTTCAAGACTATTTACAAGACCTTTGATTGCACAGAATAACAGAACACAAATATGAGAGTAAAAACTCTCTCTATTTCTTTATACAGTCCCTTGCTACACTAATGAACTTTTCCCAGTATTTCTAGTGCTTGCATACCTACAAGGTAGAAAGTGTTCGCGTACGCCGGAGCCATGATCGGACTGCCTGCCTCACGTCTACTGGCCTCCCAGGAACTCCTTTAATTACTCAAACATGTGGAAATGGCTTGGAGTAAAGTCATATCCCAGCCGAGTTCAATTGTTGTTTGTGTACGATTCCCACAAACAGATGTGTCTCTTCTGCAAATTGGCAACAAGTTATCAGTCGATTTTTAAGGATCAGGTGTTCCACTTGCTGAATGTTAAAAGGAATGACTTTAGTGGGCTCTGAGCCACCTCTGCCTTAATTGTCATTCATTAACTGTGGCATTCTTTAAACCATTTTCACCATTAAAATGTTTTATGGCGGCTAAGAGTCTCACACCGTACTGTGCTTGAAGCTTCATTTACAAGAAATTTCATCACATGTCCCGGTTTGACTTAAACGCCCCTTGTATGACCGCTTATACCAGCGATTTCATTTGTTCCACAAGCTGAAGTCATATGAGCTGCTCATTTCAGAATGGATCCGCTTGTCCATTTGAACAAGATAGTATATGACATCAAATAGCAGGCAGGTGCATGGTATTCTGTTTTGACAGGCCGCCATGCTGCTTTCAGTCTCCACGGTGGTGTTTATCAAGGAGGAACTGTGGCTGTCTGTATTAATTCAGTTGAAGTGGAACCACAGCGTTTCTGATGCTTTCTGCCAACACACTGTCGCTAGTTTGTATTCCTTCCCTCTACACCCATATATTGAATTCCTATAGGCTAAAAGAGCGCTAATCTCAGAGTGCATGAGGCAGAATGCTAAATCACACCCAGGTGTGATTTTAACATAAAGTTTCTTCCTGTCTACTACTAAGTCTCATTTTTTTTTAAATACTCACAGGCCGAGTGAGTAAGACCTGAAGCAATTCTAATTGGGTCATGTGTAGGGCAATTGCAAATGTGCAAAACAGGTTAGGTACCATGATAGTCTGATCATACTTACAGTATTTTCTGATATAGTACGTGCACCACACATACAGATACATGGTTCTATAATGTCCAGTAGTCTGGTACTATGGAGTACATATTAGGATACTGTCAAAAATACATTATAGATGTTTATCTAACATCATGGAAATATTTATGTAATACAGTAACTTCTCCAGTGCCATTTCACCTGTTATGGTACCCTCCAATGATTAATCTAAAATATTTTGGTGAGTACAATGGGATTGCCTGTACAGTACTATAGCATACCAGTAGTATGCACCAACATTTTTAAAATGGAACAATAGAGTATGTACAAACGGTATTTTTGTACGCGTAGGCGTTGGTGTGTAGTGGTTAGCACTGTCACCTTGTACCTCCAGGATCCGGGTTCGATTCCCGTCTCTGTGTGCATGTTTGCATGTTCTCCCCGTGCTTGGTGGGTTTTCTCCGGGTACTTCGATTTCCTTCCACAGTCCAAAAATATTCCAAAATTGGCATTAGTATGTGAATAAGTGTGTGTGTGCCCTGTGATGGATTTTTGACGCCTTGTGCCCTAAGTCTCCTGGGATCGGCTCCAGGCCCCCTGTGACCCTGAATACAGGATTAAGCGGTATAGATGATGAGTGAGTGAGTGAGAGAGTGTTGTACACACCATAGTACTACCATGATACCCAATGAAGTGCCACAGTACCATAATACATTGTCTTGTTGACTTTGTGAAATGGAACTGATATGAAAGTGAATTCTTAATTTGGTCATTTGTTTTTAGGTTTGTTGTTTTTATATACATGTGCTATTTTGGTTTTAATTTTGATGTGTTTTGGCTTCTCTATTATGTTTGTTGGCGTGTTTAGTCTTACTGTCTTGTTTATGGGTGTTTTTTTGTTTATATATGTTGTTTGTCTGAATTTGCTGTTTTGTCTTTGATTTGATGGTGTGTTTCTAGGTTTGCTGCCGTGTTTGTGTTTTGGAAGTATGTTTTTGTTCTGTCCTGGGTTAGTTATTCGTGTTTGCTTTAATTCACTGTTGTGTGTCTGGTTTTGATTTAATTTTTTTTTTAATTTGAGGTAGTTTTTTGTAGTTTGTAGTTTAATTGTTGTGTGTTTTGGTTTGCCGCTGTTTTCTAATTTGTGTTGTGTTTTTAGTTTTGATGGGTTTTTTTGTTATTATTTGTTTTGCTGTTTTCAATATGGCTTTTTGGTTTTGCTGTTGTTTTTTGCTTAGTTTTACTGTTGTTCTATTGGTTTTATTGTATTTTTAGTTCTGTTTTGTTTTAAACTTTGATATTGAGTTTGATCAGATTTGTTTTATTCATGTTTCTTTATCTTTTCTAAAAAACAAACAAAAAAAACAAACAAAAGAGATTTTTCAGTCTGGCTACTCGCAGCTTTGCCTAAATGCTAAACCTGTCAGTTCCTTTGAAGTCTCCACTTTGCTTCTTTTTTTTTTTTTTTTTTGCTTCTTTTACCCTGTGGCTAGTAATGAGGAAGAGTATGGAGGTGGACATCAGAACCAGACAATTAACAGTTAATAACCACCAGAAGCTGTTAGATTTACTTGTGTGTAGGAGATACCTGAGATTTTTCTTTGTTCTTTTTATGAACATTTGACTGTTTATACAAGTGCACTGTGAAGATTTCATCTTTGTCAGACTTTACTTATTTGTTCCTCAAGGTTGAGCGCTTCATATTAAAACAAAATGTGTGGGTTTACAACCTACCCAGAGCCTATTAAATACTAACACCATGGTGTCCCAACTTACCAACATGATCACAATGTGTCATTGGATTGGATGTCCAGAGGATTATAGGATTTGATATTAATGTCGTTGCTCTTTACTTTGACACTGGATGAAGTCAGACAGCAGCTTTTAATATTGCATTCACATGAATTCAGTCTGTAACTTTGTATATACTGGGTCACTCATCTGCTTAAGTAGATGATCTGAAAAAGATACTGATTTTTACCACATCCCAAAATATTTTCTCAGACATTGAATTTTATTAAAATGAACAATAGGTTATAGGGATAGGTTACAGTATGTACCTCATCTCAAAATATTTTCTCACACATCAAATTTTACTGAAGTGAATGATTATATAGGTTATAGCCGAGATAAAAAAATAAATAAATAAATAAAAGGAGGTAAAAGACATACATTTCCTAATAACTAAATATCTATTTAAAGTAACATAGCAGTTACTAAATTTCAACTGTTTAATTTTAACCTTAAAAATATACTTAAATTTATAGTAAAAAATAATTACTTTAATTAACTGAAACTTACGAAAGATGGCAGTGGTTGCTTAGAGGTAGATTTCTTGCCTGTCATGCGTAATTCTCGGGTTCACATAGCCTAGCCACTACATACAGTGCTGGTCCTAATCCTGCATAGAATTGGAGTGTTGCGTCTGCTCTGGCGATTCATTAACAGGAGCAAAAGAAAGACCAACAAGTTACAAGAATTGTAACTAAACTTTTATACAATAATAAGAAAAAATATATATTTGTTTCTGAGCATTGTACCAAATTATTTTACTACTTATTTTATTACTTGACCTAGACCTGACAAACTGAAGCAATCCGAGATCGAGGAGAAATCCAAATACAGTGACCATTATGCATGATGGGTGCATCGCCTCATCCGCTTCCCTTTTTCCTCCGAAACATCCATCTCTCTGGAATAGGGTCAGTCTGGACTTATCAAACCACATGACCTTTTCCCTGTGCTCCAAAGTACAATGATTATGCTTTTTTTCAGTAATAAGCAATCTCCTTGTTTTCTTTGCTTCATGCAATAATTTGACACTTCCAAAACACTTTAACATTCCCCCCTCCATCACCATGGAATACATCTTCGGACATGGGTTTGATAGGAAATGAGAAGCTATTCACTGCATCAGTTAGGGTTAAAATAATTGTTGCCAGCTGAAGCACATTAATCACTGAGGTAATTACCCAATCAAATGCTCTTAAGTATTTGCTTAATTAAATCCAAAATGAAGCATTGTGTGTGCTTGTACCTACCAGGTTGTTCCTTCAACAATTATATATTTTCCTTCTCAGTTAAAAAAGGCAGCATTTTAGTCTATTTAGGTTAATGTGACCTGGTACTTAACTCACCTTTTTTTTCTTCTCAGTTAAAAAAGGCAGTGTTTTAGTCTTATGTTAATGTGACCATAACTCACCTTTTTACCTTAAATTATTTCCCTTTTTTTCAATTTGCACCTACTAAATACAGAGAACTATTTCCTAAATATACTTGTCAGAGATTGCAGTTATAGATGGATGCAAGTGCCTCCTTCTTTATTGGTTGTGAAAATTACAATAAAAAAGGAAACAAGAAATGTGATGTGCAGAAGCTGATTGGAGGTGTAGTCCAAAACAGTTTTTGTGCTTCCAAGACATTTTATTTACAAAGAGGCAGGCCAGGTGAGTGATACCCCAAGAAGATCATGGAAGTAGAGCGATGTCTTCAGAAAGCTGGATGGCTTAGTTAAGGGTCTTAGTTGGGCAAGGATGTAGAGCAATGTTCTCAGCAGCTCCACGTGACTCAGTGGGGTTCTCAGCCAGGCAGAATAACATCTTCAGTAACATCAAATTACATGGCTGTCACAAAAATAGTGCAGAAACCCAAGGTAACACTCACGCCAATGCCACAAATTGCATCCTTAGCAATGAAGGCTGAAGATGTCTGGATACTGGGGAGACTTCTGGCTTGGAGGTCACATGCGAGGAAGCCTTGTCTAACAGAGAGCTTGGCTAACATATTCATAGGTAGTGGAAAGGTAAAGGGTGTTATCAGAATGCTTGTGAAACATGTTTATGAAAATACTTCATGACTTTTGTTCAGAGCACTAATCACAAGGCAGATGCCTGCTTGTTGATCATTGCATCATCACATGACAAATTTAGCCTCAGCTGAACTTAGAAATCAACAGTTCACAGAAGCTGCAGGAGTAAAATCTATCTGAAGGTGCAAACACTCCATCTGTGTCGGATCCCGAGGATGGTAATTGGTTATCGTTAATTCATTCTCCAACATCAAACATGGAACCTGCAGCGATGTAATAACTGAGTCATTTGTAACCGGCTGCACATTAGTCTCATCATCTGACAGCTTGACAAGTAAAACTCTGATCTTGCTGCAAACAAGGTCACCTCCTTATCATTTTGTCTAGTCCAACATCTGTGTGATTCTTTAACTTGAACCAACGGCCTCTGTAATTTCTTTGGGTCCTAATGTGGACATGCTAAAGTTATTGGTTACCCAAGCGTCATTAGACAGTTCTAGAGTTTATCACAATGTGATTCATTGCTTGGGAGGTGTGTGGACATCATTATCACCACCTAGATTCAACATATGGGTTGCTTCCCCTTGGAGGAATGGGTGGGTCACATCCCATGTAGGGCGCCAGGTGATGGGTACTACCAGCTGTAAAACCTGGCCTCTACCAGCATCGACAAATCTCTCTTTAATTAGCTCTCACCTGCTTTATCAGCTGCACTGCAATCCCTGGGTCAAATATTGGTTTCATTTATCAGCCTGCTCACCATTTCTTCTTCTTCACCATTTCTTCTTCTTCTTCTTCTTCTTCTTCTTCAGCTTTTTATCCCTGCTGGAGCTGAAAGAGTAGCAGATGGATTTTGAGAGGAAGTCTGGAAGAATGTGTGCCCTGTGAAATTGACTGGGTGGAATAGGGCATCATGTTGATATGTAAATCACTTTCTCAATGCTGATGGATGCACTGTGCCAAGAATGTTTGTCTGTGCATGCTGATACATTAGTCCTAGCAGAAGGGAGTTTCCATGCATCTCTATAACATAATCATACTAGATCCATAGTATTTACAATGTGGATTTTTCCAGTTGGGTTAAATCCCTCCAGGCTTTTGAACCTTTCAGATAACTGTTTAGATATGATTTGTGGAAACTAAGTGTCGTTGATATATGAACACATAGTGAGGATAGTTTAGTGGGATTTTGAGTGGAAAAAGTGGTCTGCCTCACTTATGCATTTCATGCTGAATGACATTTGAGGCAAATTTTTGAAAATTCAACAACGTGAAAGTTTCAGTACAGCCCTTACAGGTTTTAATAATGTGTTGAAAAGTAAAAAAAACAAACAAACAAACAAACAAACAGTAATTTCCTTATTTGCAGGACAGTAATTTGATAATTTTGTCTGGGCAGAAGTTTTAGTAATTATATTTATTTGTATAGCGCTTTTAATAGTTTGTTGCAAAGCAGCTTTACATAATCAAAAGAAATTATGGAAGTTTATATGAATTGTGAATGTGTATGAATCAAAATGATCAGATTGTCCCTAATGAGCAAGCCGAGGGTGGGTGGCAAGGAAAAAACTCCCTGAGAAACTCCCTGAGATGGCAGTAGGAAGCAACATTGAAAGGAACCAAACTCAACAGGGAATCCATCATCATTTGGGTGGTAACAGATAGCAGGGATTGATCTGCAGTCATACTGTGGTTTAGGCAACTGACAGTTCAATATACTGAAACAGATGATGTATTTAAGTTAAATTGGAGTCCAGTTTGATGTTGAAGGCTCAGGTAGACTGTAGGAAATTCCAGTCCTGAACTATCGAGCGACTGCAGTCACAAGTCCTCCGAGAACAGCTGTCTACATCAGCCAAGGCCAGGACCGTCTTTATGTTAAAGTGGAACCGTCTCTAGGCACCACATGCATCCCAGGCAGACCACACAGGGCATCCATGCGACGGGATTTCAACCACAAGTGGGGCACCAGGACGAGTCAAACGGGTCCAGAGGGCAGAAGGGACTGGATCACTGGCAGCTCAGGAATGACATGTATAGCTCGACAGAGAGAGGGAAAGAGAGAAAGGACAAGAGGAGAGAGCAGAAGAGAAAGAGAGAAAACAGGTATGGTCACAGTCACACAATGTATAAGGTGAATGTATAGGGTGCAAGTAGGGACTCTGGCAGGACTAACTATGACAGCATAACTAAAAGGGAGAGCCAGAAGGAAACACAGACATAAGGGCTCCCTGAGATGTAAAGTGACCAATCACGTCACCATCAACAAACCTGAGTGATCAATGAGAGTGAGGAAGACAGAATCTAAACATACCAGTACACCATAATACTCTACATTCATGAATCCCCCAGATCTGCTGCTTTACCTAAGGCAGATCAATTTACAAAAATGCATGGCTAAATAAATAGGTTTTTATCCTAAACTTAAACACTGAGACTGTGTCTGAGTCCCGAACATTAATTGAAAGGCTATTTCATAACTTTGGGGCTTTGTAAGAAAAAATTTTGCCCCCTGCTGTAGTTTTTATAATATGCGGTACTGGCAAGCAGCCTGCGTCCTTTGATTGAAGTAGGCGTGGCGGATCACTCGGATACTGCAGCGCAAGTCCATTTAATGCTTTATA